>CM062633.1:26508608-26756108 GCA_025617555.3 Puccinia polysora | reverse complement strand
AACAACAAAGTTTACCACACTGTTGACTAATCCAGATCATTGCATATCACAAAAAATATCAAGAATTCCGCATAAGAATTGTTATAAATTACCAAAATGATCAGCAGATGACAGAAAACCAGTAAAAATTCATCACTAGTCACTTTAGTTGATTAAAAATTTTACAAAATTGCGATATTTGCAGGATGCTCAAATGGGAAAATTAACATCTCAAGATATCCTGCAACTAAAATATTGCACATATTCTACAGATCCAGGATCAGCTGGGTTACAGCACCAAGATTAAATTCTCTTTCAGCCCTGGCTGGCATGCTAGCCTCAGCATATGGGCCCTAACCTCTTTTAAGCCCCTGAGGAAGCTCCCTTTACCCCAAAAAGGTATTCATACACTACCTTCTATGGTTGTTTATCCCCCAAAGTTCAGCAGGAATTATACAGAAACTTTATCATCTGTGATCAATTGCTTGAAAAGATTTAAGCAAGTTATTTATGGATTTAGTCTGAAATTTATGAGTGTTTTTACTAAAGCATTATTATTATTCTCATTAGAGATAAATAATCAAGGCCCACCCCACATTTGATCTGAAACCCTTCATCCCTGAACTACTGCAGGTAACATGTGATTAATTGCTCAGAGAAGTGATGTATTTCCCTCCTGCCCTGCCTTATTTTCTCTTTGAATGTTCATGCTACTACTTAAGTGGATAATACTTCCTTCTTGAGTTATTCAAAAGGTTCTAACCTCCCCAGTTACAATGTCCAAAGTTGATCTCCTGAAGAGAGATTTTAAAGAAGCCCAGTCTGTATAAACTTTGGCCCTCTTTAACCATCATCTACCATTTATATTGAAAACCATTTAGTCAAACCATATACATCTTGCACTAATTCAATCATTTTTACCCCCTTGGAGCTTTCACCATGGTTATTTCTTAGAGTATTTTTTTTACCACTGAACCACTCTCTGTTGCTACAGGACTGAAATTTTCCTGGTATCAGAGCGCTGAAAATATTCCAATGCCACATCCACAAGCTCCTGGAGAATTTCTTGATAGCCATTATACCCATTTGGCCAGTCCAGAAGGCATGAAGGGAGGATTTGTTTAAAATGGAAGTAAAAGGCTCTGTCACCACATTGAGAAAATTATTTAATAAAATATACAAATTCACTTTTGTGGGCTGAAGAATATACAGAGTAATCTATTTCAAATTTCACTAGTCAATTTTCAGCCTTGAAAAGTTTTATTCAGTTTTCAAAAAGGGTGGGAAGTTTTTTCATAAAGTGGAACCATAAGTTGAGTAGGAAAAAGGGCCCTTGGTTTAAATTTTGAGCCACATAGGGTTGGATCCATAGGTTTGAACTTCCAGAGAGTGAGGAAACTTCAAGCATTACCTCCTTACTTTCAACTTGAATGCTTTGTCCATCATTTTCAAAAATGATTTCCCCAGTTTGGATTAATGGCTGGTGTTTTCTTGGTTTGGTCCCTTCAAAAATATTGAGAGAACTCATTGAAGGAGTCTTGGAAGTGCCATAGTGAGGATTCCTGGTTGATGAAGGTTTGAGAGCTTTGCCAAAGCTGAATTGTTGGTCTCAATTAGGGGCAGGAATGTTGGTTACACAGAAGATGTTGGAGGATTGGGGATTGCAGTAGAAGCTGAAGGTGGGGATGCCTCTTGAGTTCCCATGGTGTTGGAATTCATATTAACAAGAATCCTTGAGTCAGGAATTATTCCTCACTTTTACACTGAAAATTGTCTTTGGTGATAGGAATGATTCTGGGATAATAAGATGTGTAATCTAATCCAAAGCATGCTTGCGTAAATTGAAAAAATTGAAAATTAGTGATACAGCTAGCTTCAGGTTGGGCATCAGAGAGAGAATATTTAGGAGGAGCTTGAGAATGGAAACAATTATCCATGGAATTGAAGAATTCATTAATTTAAAGGTTGTAGAAAAATCTCCTTTTCCCATGAGCTTGAACAAATGGCTGGTTATGATTGGGTGGATTAGGAATTGAACCCCTTCATCTTTATTTTCTTCTTAGAGGTGCACTGTTGATGAGAGAGGTTCACGCATTTTGTGCTGGCATGATTTCCAGTTATTCCATAGAGGGGTATTTTCCAAGAATAACTACCCATATAAGAGGAAGAGGAAAGGAGCCAATTTCAACTGATATTTTACAGGATTTTCAAGAAAAAATTTATGGTAAATGAGGAGTTAAATAATGATTGAAGAGGCTTTGACAAAGCATTGAATTAGAATCAAAAAAATTAATTATGAAAGAAGCATTAAAGAATCAAAAAGGGGTGTAGAAGAAGCATCCAAGAGGTTTCAAAGGAGGTTTAAATTGGAATCAAAGTGAAATCAAATTGACATCAAAGGGGAATTTAAGGAGTTTTAAAGTACTGTTTAAGTGCCATTAAAGCTCCATCAAATTTTGATTTAAAGGGGATACTCCAATTGAATATTGGGTTGAGTTGAAGGATAGTGTCTGCAGGAGCAGCCACAAACATTTCTAGCACTACCTGGGATAAATGAAAGAGCCAAAAAAAATTTAGCAAAATAAAAAATTGTCACACACCCTGCATATTCAGTGATATCCAAGTTTTAAAATGCATTGAAGTTGATTGGGATGGATTCAATGATTTAGCAGATATAGATTGGGTAGTAATTATGGGAAAGGATTATCATAATTTCAAGACTGCTTCTACTGTGCAACCAGCAGAGGGAATGGGCACTATTGCTTAGGTAACTCTGGGTGGGAAGTCTGGTATTGCAATGATGAAGATTAGAAGAGGATTATAAAATATGAGTATGATTAAATTAAAGGAGTGTCATAACCACAACTTTAATTTCTGTACTCAGTCTCCTCATCCATTCTCAACCTCACTATAATCACCTCTTCCCCTGTATCTACCAGCCGCACCTCCTGAATCATCTCCCTGAATCCCCTGCCTTTTGTAGTCAATCCCCCAGGCTCTCTCTCCCTCTCTATGACTTGGTGGATCCTCTATCTCTCCTTCTGGTATGAGAGTTACATACATATTACATAAAGTATATCCATAGTAAATAATCCTGGCTGGCAAAAACCATACCCCCAGTTAAGTACCTTCCACACCTTCCTGGAAAGGCCCATCACCAAATCAGTCAAGCCACTGCCTCCAGCCCACTGATCAAAATTTAATTCAATGGGGAATCTTAGCCTCAAAATTTTTCAATCCTTCCTCAAGGTCTCCTCTCAGTTCTCACCTATAATTGCCTCTCTTTCCTTCCCGGACTAATTGGCCCAAAAAAATTAGTATACTAATTCTGATTCTTTATTTAACTTCAAATATGTCTCATCTCAAAACAAGAATGCCAACCAAACTACCCTTACCAATCTCACCTTCCCCTCTGGTGTTAATTGTATAGGGTTCAGTCAACCAGTCTCCTTCAGAGACTTAATCTTGGATTCATCTAATCTCTTTCTTCATCAACCTTTTCCTTAATTAATACCTCATATACATTCAATAAAATTTTCTCTATACCGATTTTTTTGATAATTTTTCCTGTGCCTTCTTCCCCTTGTGGGCCAGGGGAATTTGTTACTAGGAGATTACAGGATGAAGGATCTGAGGAGGGTAATGATTGGATAATATCAGAGAAAACCAGGAAGGGGAAATTTGATATAAGTATAAAAGGCTTTTTTATGATTTTCTTGTGATGATATGACACTTAATGAATGGGGACTAAGCAGTAAGAGGTAATATACTAATACATTGCGGGAAATGTTTCCACGAAAACTATAGAAGACATTTTATGGGAGAATTTCTGAGGATTCCTTGAGAGATGGTCAATGCAGTGGGAGAGGAGAGTCCCCAGGGTTTTCCATATTCTCCAGTTGGCTTGAAAATGTATTTGATATTAAATAGTAGTTAGCAGGCTTTTCTATGATGTGAATAATGAGTACTGATATTGAATTTGTTGAAAATTTTGATCATGACCAGGTAAATTTACATGGTTAATGAACCATAAAAAGGAAGGAATCCTTGAAAGATTGACTGAAGCAAATGACACAGTGGGAAGTTTTACATTTCCATAAATGTAGAGATATCCCACACAGAAAGAGAGTGACCCTGGGAGAAGAAGTTGGAGACTGCAGGATATGCAGGATAACTATTGAGTGGCACATACATAATGTGGTATAGATTGGCCTGAGCTTGTAGTGAAGTTGATAAGGGATTGAAATGGCTTAATTAAAGGAGTGTAAAAATGTGTTAGAAAACAGACTAAAAAGACCATAAAATCTTTCAACAACATTCCAAGGAGGAAAGCCAAGGTAGAGATAGAAATATTTGAAGAATTAAAAGAAGAACATTATCAAGAAAATGAAAAGGTAGAGGAGGAAAGAATTGAAACACCAACACCTAATAATGTTTCATAAATTTTATATTTATATCTGTTCTTTCATATCTTAATTCAAATTCTTATTATTTCATTATTTTGAGTCATTTTATGTTCCAGAGTTAATTAATCCCCTGGTTTATTCCAGATATTGTTGAAAGGGTGATGGAAATTTTGGCTTTAGATTTTTGGTCAAACTCATATTTTATGGCAAAGATGATTTCTGGTTCCTGGTCACAAAAATTCTTTTCCACAAACTTGAATAAAAAAATCCCCTGTACCAAGCAATTCTTGGAGGATAGGAGGAGTATTACAATTTTATTTCAATTTTCAAGGTTTCCAAAAAGAAATGAAAATTCCAGTTTTGAAATAGCTTGGTTCAACAACCTATTTCCAAGCCATTCTCAACAAAAATAGAAGTCCTGTTTTATTTTTGGAGTTGTGTTGGAGTTGTCTCTGTTGCCTTATCCAACTTTCTTTTATTTTCTATATTTTTTTTCCTTCAATTATTTCTTCTTTTCCCTTGTTTTCTCATTCACCACAGCTTTATTCCATGCGCGCCGGTTTCACCTCTTTCACCATACGCGCGGCCTTCAAATGACTTTGAATATTCATCTGGACAGTTCCAGCTTCCCGGATGTCTGATAAAGAGACAAAGATCTCCGGCCCTCCTTGGCTCTCCTTCTTCACTGGGACTTTCACTTTTTCTATTTTCTTCTATTCCAATTTGCAAGCTCATCAACTAAAGGTCTAGAAGCAAGTGAATAAGTCGGGTCATCGAAGAGACCTTCAACTAATTTGGTGCCATCATCTTTTTCCGTTTCACTTCCTTCTCATCTCTCTCCATTATAATCTTCTGGTCTCTCAGGTATATTGTTCCCAAACTGCGTGGTAAAGCCTTGGTAGCTACACACCGTTGAAGTACTCCATCTTATTCATTTATATTGCTTGGGTATGACTCATTTTTAACTGTCTAGTTTCTTCCATTTGACTTTTCTTCTCTGACATAGTGTTATAGTTTCTGGTTGTGTTATCCTTATCTGATTCTCAGTGAAAGAAAGAAATTAGTTCATCACGATTAACAGTCAAATCGCTGGAACGCCCACAACCATTCACCAGAAACCAACCTGACCAATTCCTTAACGGCGACCATACTCAAGATGGCCATCAAGGCAATTCCTCTACTCACCTCTGACAATTTCTCAGTTTGGTGTAATCGTGTTGTAAATATGATGGACTTGCAAGAGGATCTGTTTGACAAACTCACCAGGATAAGGAATGATTCCGCCGGTAATCCAATTGGTCTCAATCACATGGAGAACGTAAGGATTAGAACAATTCTCACGTCCAAGCTAGACACTACCATACAGGCCAACATCATCACCGCCGCAAATGAGAAGGATGCCCATCAAATATGGGCAGACATCAACAAATATTTTGCCTCTAACCACGCCTCGAATCGCGCTAGAGTATTCAAAGAATTTCTCTGTGCTCCCTTCACCCAATCTGACATTCCAGGTTTCATCACCAATACAAAAACCTCCATATCGCAACTACACAACGTAGGGATTGACCTGCCATCCAATATCATAGCCTATCTGATTCTTGAAAAACTCCCTTCAATAATGGACACCATAGTCCAACAAATCACGCACTTGGACAAGAAAACTACCCCGGAACAAGTGCTTGACCACCTCTGAATGATTCACAATAACAGATTCCTCAATAGAGATCCGGTTACAAGCAAGATCAAGGAGAACACAACCTCAGTTTCCTTCCTAAACTCTAGCGTCAAAGCGTGCAATGATAAGTGGCATAATCCTAAAGCCGGTCATCCAGAGGGGAGATGCTGGAAATTGTATCCACATCTCAGACCATTGTTTCCAAAGAAAAAGAAGGCTGCGACTTCCGAGTCAAATACTGAAATCACCTCAGTTAGCTCATTTCATACAAGCTCTCTGTTTCTTCCGAATGCATTTGTAGTCAATTCAGGTTCTTCAAGGCATATCATTTCTGACTCCAAGCACTTCTCTCACTTAGACCAATCAATGACCGGGTGCATCTCCACGAGCTGGGGAAAGGATTCTCTCAAGTATGACGGTGTTGGAACAATAAAGCTGATGGATGCTGAAGGACAAGAAATTTTTCTTGCAGATGCTTTATACTCACCACAATCAACTTCAA
This sequence comes from Puccinia polysora, assembly GCA_025617555.3. Taxonomy (NCBI): domain Eukaryota; kingdom Fungi; phylum Basidiomycota; class Pucciniomycetes; order Pucciniales; family Pucciniaceae; genus Puccinia; species Puccinia polysora. The sequence goes on along the minus strand of CM062633.1, from coordinate 26,749,543 downwards.
ATCTCCTCTTGATGCGCTCTCTTGTGCTAGATGGTTTTGTTGTTGAATTTGGAGCAAAAGATTTCTCAATTCAGAAGTGGAACTGGAAGAAATATGGCACTTACAACTGTAACATTCCATTTCTTCATTTCAATGATGCTTAAATAAAAGAAATTTGCTACCTCACCCATGATGAATTGACTCACAAGGCCCTTGGTCATGCGAGTTACAGCAGGATACTTCAAAAACTAGGGATCCTCCTAAAGAAAGTATTGACATGTGAGGCTTGTGCAATCAGCAAAATATCAAAGACTCCCTTCAACAACAAGCATGGTCGAGCTGAAAGACCCTTTCAAGAGTTGCATTTCAACCTTGTTGGGCCTATTCATCCTTTAAGTACAAATGGTGATGCTTATTTCCTCACCGTAGTCAACATTTGTACGAGGTTTTTCACTGTGATTCCAATCAAGAGCAAAAGTGATGTGGCAAGTTTTCTTCCGTTTCTCATCATTGTCGAGTCAAAGAGGTTTCATTACACTCCCATGATCTTGAACTCCAATTGGGGGACTGAATTCTGGAACTCAACCATATCTAAGTTCTGCCTTGAGAACAACATTAGGCAAATATTCTCCAAAGGTCATTTTCCGCAACAAAATGGACTAGCTGAACGCTTTAATTGCCTTATCCTCAAATCCCTCTGTACAGTTCTCTACAAATCTGAGCTGAATAAAAATCTCTGGCACGTCATCATCAAATCTTGCGCCTTGGCGCTGAATCTAATACCGTCGCATAAGTCAAGGAAATCTCCGTACAAGCTCTTCAAAGGGAGAAAACTGAATGTCAATTTTCTTCACCCCATAGGCAATCCGGTGACTTATATCTAGAAGGATAGAGCGGCTTACTCCAAATTGGAACCTTGAGGTCTCTGCGGAAGGCTGATTGGGTATGACGATAACTTACTGTCATATAAATTCCTAACTGCCAACCACAAGATAATTGACACTAAGCATGTTACCTTTCTTGACTTTCATTCAAATATCAAGGCCTCATTGATTGACAATGGCATCAAAGTTGGAGATTGGTGGGCAGATTCAATCACGTCAAACAAAGTATCATCTGACCAAGTCGCCAATCTCAACCTAAGCGTCTCTCAATCATTAAACGAGAGCGACAGCTCTGAGGCTGGCAACATTCCCATCTCAACTCCATCTCTCTCAGAAGGATCTGCGGAGGTTGACGCAACACACACAAAAACTCCTGTCGCTTACAATCTGAAAACACAAACGACCTCCGTCAGGCCTCAAAAGTACTTGTACGGGTCCTTCAAAAACAAGGGTGAGGATTGGGGGCCTGAAAGGAAGGTTGAATTGGCCAAAATCAAGTTGCAAGAAGTGTGGGAAGACTTTGACGCTGAACCTACTCATTATCTTTGGACCATGTCAATGGACAAAGTCAAGCCAGCCACGAGTCTCTCTCCTGAAAAACGCAAATCTGGAATTTGCATCATGGGCAACTTGCAAACCCCAGGAATAGACTTTGGAGAGACTTACGCGCCAACAGGGAAGTTCACTACGCTTCTTCTTCTCCTACTGTGTGGGTTGGATCAAGACCTTCCGCTACAACAATTTGACATCAAGGCCGCCTTTTTCTTTCCTCCTCTAGAAGAAGACCTCTACATTCTCACTCCAAAGGAAAGTTTCCGCTCTTCAAAATTCCTCAAGCTGAAGAAATCCCTGTACGGTCTGCGTCAGGCTCCCTTGAACTGGTACAAAACTCTGACTAATTGGCTGGAAGGGATTGGAATGGCTCAGTCCAAGGCTGATCCTTGTCTATACATTCATGCAGCTTGACATATCTTTGTCTTCTTTCATGTGGACGATTTAATTGTTGCTGGGGAAGTGGACTGGTTTGAAAGTGAATTCCTGCTCAGATTCCCTCGGTCCTCAGTTCATCATCCTGATATCATTCTAGGAATGGAATATGCGCGCCAAGGGGATTCCATCTCTCTGCATCCATCTAAACTTATTCAAGAAACGCTTGAGGAGCTACAACTTTCCAAGTTTAAGCCGGTTCTCACTCCCTTGACACCAGGGGTTCAGTTGGTTCTGGCGTGGGACAATGAGCGGGTTGAATTTAACAAACTAGGATTAAACTTCAGAAAGTATACCAGTCTCCTCAATTATCTAGCCTGCCGGACTTGGCCGGACATCTCGGCTGCAGCCTCGATCCTATCCAAATTCAATCAAAATCCAGGAATTGTACACTGGAAAGAGGTAATACACGTCTGGAAATATCTGGCAGGGACCTTAAATTCATGTCTGACGCTGCGTCCTAGAGGGGAAAAGCCCCTTAACATTTACAGAGATTCCTCCTGGGAGGACAATCCACATACTCGGAAGTCTCAAACAGGTTACATTGTTTTCTGGAGATCCACACCCATTGCCTGGAAAAGCAGGAAGCAAAGCAATATTGCTCTCTCATCCACAGAAGCAGAGCTGAATGCGATGAGTGACGGTGCACAGGAGTCGCTATGGATTGAATTGGTGATCAGGGACCTGTGGCGGGACTCAGTTAAACGTCCTTCTGCCTTCTTGGTGGACAAAAAAGGCCTGGTCAACAAATTAAGACACTTTGGTTCAAACTCAAAAAAAAAATACATTGACATGAAACTTAAGTGACTACGCGACTTTCTATCCTCTGGAAAAATTTGGGTTGACCTCATCACCACCAACACGATGGTCGCGGACTCTCTGACTAAAGCTTCTACTAGGGTCAGCTTGGAACTTCTGACGTCTAAATGCTTTGATTCACAATTGCACTGAATTATGGGGGGGTGTTGGAGTTGTGTTGGAGTTGTCTCTGTTTCCTTATCCAACTTTCTTTTATTTTCTATATTTTGTTTCCTTCAATTATTTCTTCTTTTCCCTTATTTTCTCATTCACCACGGCTTTATTCCATGCGCGCCGGTTTCACCTCTTTCACCATACGCGCGGCCTTCAAATGACTTTTCATATTCATCTGGACAGTTCCAGCTTCCCGGATGTCTGATAAAGAGACAAAGATCTCTGGCCCTCCTCGGCTCTCCTTCTTCACTGGGACTTTCACTTTTTCTATTTTCTTCTATTCCAATTTGCAAGCTCATCAACTAAAGGTCTAGAAGCAAGTGAATAAGTTGGGTCATCAAAGAGACCTTCAACTAATTTGGTGTGATCATCTTTTTCCGTTTCATTTCCTTCTCATCTCTCTCCATTCTAATATTCTTGTCTCTCAGGTATATTGTTCCCAAACTGCGTGGTAAAGCCTTGGTAGCTACACACCTTTGAAGTACTCCATCTTAGTCATTTATATTGCTTGGGTATGACTCATTCTTAACTGTCTAGTTTCTTCCATTTGACTTTTCTTCTCTGACATAGTGTTTTAGTTTCTGGTTGTGTTATCCTTATCTGATTCTCAGAGAAAGAAAGAAATTAGTTCATCATTTATTTATTTATTCTATTCAATCTGCCTGCTATTTCTTTATAACTATCACAGTTACATTCTCTGAATGATTATGTACAGGGGGGTGGGAAATAATTCCTCCCAATGATTGGCCAAAATCAGCAGTTTCATTTTTAGACACATTTTCAAGGCCAAATTTTCCAGTCCCAAAAAATCATACATTTATTAGAAATTGTATGATAAATTATTTTAGCATCTGTTTTTTAAGGTGAAAATTGATTGATTAGTCAAATAATTCAACTATCACTTTTTGAAAAATAATAAAAAAAGTTATAACATACCCCAAAATAGATGTTTCAGAAAGAGAAAAAATGAAACCATTCTATTGAAGTTAATTTTATTTTTGAAATATTTAATTCTAGGAAAGAATCAGAATAGCAATATTAAAAGCATAACTAATGAAATTTAATTTTTAAGCTCATGGGACAAGCAAATTAGATTAATGTGACTTTTTTGTGGGTTTGATGATAATTTGATTAAATAATTAAGATGGGTATCTGAGAACTCATAAAATTCAAACAGAAAATATTTCTGATGCTAGTTGAGTTCTGCAGTATGATTCAATTTGAATGTTTCCCATTTTTGGAGCTTCCATAATTTTTTAAAATTTTTTGGTTTTGTTGGTTTTGAGGATGGGCTCATCCCATTGCTTTAAAACCAATTAAAATTGTCAAATTAAATGAAATACTTTATTAAATAGATCATCTTGATCTGATGAATGATTTCAAGCCTTAAAAAGAAACAAAAATAAATAAATCAGATGAAATATCAAATTTTGAAAATGACTGAGCAAAAAATCTGAAAAACCTCTGAGCATAATTTTTTTTGATTTTTAGGTAGAGATTCATCTGTATTCAAAAATCAAGGGAAAAAAAATTCTTGATCTTTGTCATATCTGTATTTATTCAAAATGGTTTGATTTCAATTGAACTCATTCATTTTAATATTATTTTTCAAAAACAATAAAATCTCCTGGTTTTTTCATTTGACACATCAGTGTGAAGACTTAACATCCCCCCCCCTGTACTTTACCATCTACCTTCACATTGGAAATTACCATTGTTATTTTATTAATATGAGTTAATTTGATGATTTCAGAGAAATTACTCCCTCTATTACTAGCCACAAATTCACACTTGATAAGTCTCTGGCCTGGAGGGGACTTTTGCAGAAATCATCAAATCCTTATAATGGGTGTAGCAAAGTTAAAAAAGAAGAATTTTTTGTTATTTTAATCATTTTTTTCTTTCCTCTCTCATTTTTTGACACTTTTCTTACATTGGATGGATTTATTTTACCAATTTGAGGTCAAATTTAAATTCATTGAAAAATAAATGATACTTTTCCATCTTTATATTTTAGGGTGTATCAATGTTAAGCAAACCTGCCATTTTTTGATGGTGGGTTTAAAACCAAATCTTCTATTTCAAACCCGCCATTAAAAATTAAAAAAAAAAAAACACTTATTTCAGATCAGATGTGTCAAATTTAATATGAAATAAGTGTTTTTTTTCAAGTAAAGTATATAAAGGCCTTCACCAGCTCAACAAAGTGTCATTCCACATCATCACCCCTGGTTTCATCCCCCAAACTCATTGGAAAAAATTCTACCTCCAACCACAACCAGATATTTGATTCATTGCTCTCATCATTTCTTCAATTTAATCTCTTCCACTTCATCACTCTCATCCCCTCATTAATTAATCACTCTCAACTTTCTTCATCAATGTCATCAAGTTATTGCTTTCATTACATCCATCCTCTCATTGCTTCATTTCCTCATAAATTCACCCCCCCTATAATCACATCCTAACTCTCATTTCTTTATTTCTTTATCACTTCATCCCTCTTACTCTATTTAAATGACCCCTCAGCAAAAATTCCGCTGCAAGTCCACTCAACCAAAGCAAACATCCCCCAGGAACTCAAAATCCGAAAATCCCCCTCCCATCAGCTTCCAAAAGCTCAAGTCAGCTCAAGAGAGCTGATCACATCATCCTTGTAAACTGGCTCAAAATTCTGCCCAACTATGATTCTTGCTTTGGATTCAACAATGAAACACAAGTCGGCCAATCTCCATCCTCTAAGGTTAATGTTTATCTCCTGATTTTCAATTAACTCAAGAATCAAACCAAAGGTAGGCTGGATCTTTTATTGAAACAGATGGGGGAAAAATTCAAGAACTATTGAACCAATTATAAAAAATCCCACTCCATGTCAATCTCCACTGGCTTTGGAATCACCAACTCTGATCAAGCCAAAGGAATCACCTTGGTTGTTGATAAGTTGGACTCCATTTTTCCTTTTTATGTTCATATGGATAAAATCTTTGGAAAGAAGGCCAACATCACCCCGTTAGCTACTTTTGATTCCAAACAATCTGAGTCTGTTGAAGCTGAGGACTTGGCTGGGGATACTCAGCCTAGCAATGATGATCCAGACAAAACCTGGGAGTGGCCCCAATCTGATGTGGGGGAGGATATTCCAAAAAAACCCGCTCCAATTATGTCTACATCAGCATTGACAAACCCTTCCTTGGACCCCTCACTTCCTTCTTTCAATTTCTCTCTTCCTGGGGTGGAATAACTTAACAACTTGGCCAATGAGGAGCAAGTTATTCCTGTATTTCCACTACCATAAAAATCTTCTGTATTAAGGACCCAAGTTTTGAGACTGAGGAAATGTAGATTTGGAAGTCAGAGAGAAGGGTGAGAGAACAATAAGTAAATGAGAACAAAAAGGAACACTTACCTGAGGAAATGTAGATTTGGAAGTCAGAGAGAAGGATGAGAAAGGAAAGCTTCTCTCTGACTTGAAATCTATCCTCAGGTGTTTGATCTTACAGTAACATGTGACAACATGTGACATGAGTATGAAAGGTGATAATGAAAATGAATATTGGAATGAGAGCCGCGCTTCTGGAGGTGAGATGCATATATTGGATGAAGGCAGATCTGAGACAAAAAATTGGAAGTAAAGATAGAAATGAAGAAAACAGGAAATAAGAAAAGGAATAGAAAGTGAAGAAAAGAGCCTTGAGGATGATTATTCCAATACCCCCCCCCCCTTTCTGAGCACAGTCCAGAAGCCCAAAGTGTAGCTGATGAGAACGTAGAAGAATTCAAGGTAGTGGTTTGGTGAGCATGTTGGCAAGCATGTTGTTTTTTGAAACATGTTGAACTTGGAATACACCTTGTCCAATGCATTCGCAAATAAAGTGATGTTGAGCGTCAATATTTTTGGTACAAGAGTGATGTTCTGGGTTTTTTGAAAGGGCCTTGGCACCCTTGTTGTTGACAAAAAGATTGACTGGGGACTTGTCACAGAGATGAAGCTTGGATAGAATGTTTCTTAGCCACAAGCCTTCTTTGCACGCATTGGACATGGCTTTGTATTTGGCTTTGGTGCTGGATAGCAAGACTGTAGGTTGTTTTTTGGACTTCCAGGATATCACACCAGAACCAAAACAAAAGGCATAGCCAGATGTGGAAAGATGATCATCTTGGTCTTCAGCCCAGTCCAAATCCAAAGAGCCTGATAGATTGAGGGTTTTACCACCCAGAGTGAGTTTGAGAGAGCAAGTGGAGCAAAGATAACTGAAAAGTCTGGTTGCAGCTTCCCAATTTTCAAGGGACGGGTCTTTTAAGAACTGAGAGAGTTTGCTTACAACAAAAGCAATATCCGGCCGGCTACATTGAGAAACCCATAGAAGTGATCCAATGACTTGATTATATTGAGGTGGGGCAGAAGGTTTTTCAGGTTTTTTGCAACAGAGAATTTTAAATTGGGTGGTAGTGGGAGAGGAAACTGGTTTCCAGTCAGGAGGAAGAAAATTCTCCAACATGGAATTGATTTAATGGGACTGACAGATGGAGACTGTGTTTGAGGGAAAGTGGCAAGAGATGGACAGAGATAGAAAAAGAGATAGATCCTTGTTGGAACCAATGGTGAAAACTTTACCAATGTTGTTAACAAATTGGGCCACAAAAGCACTGGTGCAGACAATGGCAAGATCGTCTACATGAGCTTTGAGTGGGCCTACAAGGATTTTGCCATTGAGTTTAAAAAAAAGAGACGGGTTGTAGGAGGATTGAGAGAGACCTAGCAAAGTAAGAGCTGATCAAAGTTTGATGTTCCATTGTCTAGGTGATTTCTTAAGGCCAGATATTGCTTGGGAAACTTTTCACACCCAGTCCAGGTGAGCTGGATCTTTGAAACCAGGCGGCTGCAACATGTAGACAGGTTTTTTGAGATGACCATTCAGAAAGGCAGTCTTGAAGTCAATTTGGCGCCCTGTCCAGTTTTTTGAACCAAGGAGACTGAATAGTAACCGGAGAGTTTCAAGGCAAAGGGTGGGGGCAAAGACTTCAGAGAATTCCAAACCCTTTGTTTGAGAAAAGGCCGTAGCAACAAGACGTGCTTTCAGTTTGATGATGGACCCATCCGCGCCACGCTTCACCTTAAAAACCCACTTGGAACGGATGATCTTTCTTCCATTAGGTGGAGGAACAAGGGTCCACGTCTTCATACCAACAAGGGAGTTCATTTTGTCTTGGGCGGAAGAGATCAAGCAACGTGAGTGAGGAGATCAAACAAGTTGTTTCCATGTTTTTGGGGCAAGGAGATTGTCCTTGACTGAAGATTTTTGAGAGAAAGTTCTGTAGTGGGACGGTGGGCAATGAGCGCAAGAAGAACAATGAGGAGGAGAAGGTGGTTTTCTTGGAAGCAAAATTGTAGGCAGAGGAGCTGCAACAACATATGGTTCAATGACGGGAGGGGAGGAGGAGACGGAAGGAGCGGGAGAGGGGGGTAGGGAGTTAGAGGGAGTAAAAGAAGGAGGGGGGGGAGTTCTGAGTTGGATTATTGAATGCTTTGAGAGAGATAGCGGCGGTTGGAAGGAGGGGGAGGAAAAAGATCTGGAGGAACAGGAAAAAGGGAGGGGTTAGTTGGAACCAGAAGAGGAGAAGGGAGAACAGGAACAGAAGGGGGAGAAGGGGAAGGAACAGAAACAAATGGTTCAGAGGAAGAGGGGGCAGGAGCAGAAACAGGAGTGGTGGAGGGAACAGGAAAACACAGAGGTTCAGAGGAGCCAGGCCAGACAAGGGGTATGGACGGAGATGGCAAAGTGATACTTGCATATTTATTTACACAACCATACAGAAAAGTCTTGTTGTTGAAAAGGACGTCTCTTGATTTAATGAAGGCTTTTGATTCAAGATCCATTATTTGGTATCTGTTTCCGTGCTGCAGATAGGAGAGGAGAATTGCTGGTTTTTATTTGTCTGACAGTTTGGATCAATTGGGGTTGGGAACTTTATACCAAGTCAGACACCCAAACAGATGAAGATATGATGGGTCCACGTTGTTTTTTTTCAGGATGGAGTTTGGAGAAACAAATCCGGAAGGGGTCTTGCCAGGGAAAGAATTGAAAGCAAAGAGAACATGTCTGAGAGCGTCCGCCCAGAATGATTTTGGAAGATTGGAGAGAGAAAGAGCACAGCAAATCATGTTATTGATGGTCCTGTTGGAGCGTTTGGCAACACTGTTGAGTTGTGGCAAATGCGGAGGACCCGGTTTGTGTTCAATGCCTTTTTTGGAAAGGTAGTTTTTCATTTGATTGCTTAAGTACTTGCCTCCGTTGTCAGTTTTTAGGAAGGAGATTGTAGATTTATGTTGATTTTTGAAAAATGAAATAAACAGTTTTGTGCATTCAAAAGAGTCTGATTTGTGACGCATTGGGTAAGCAAAGATTTTTTTTGAACAGTCATTGATGAACGTGATGAAATACTGGTATCCTTCACGGGAGGTTGTATCAAAAGTGAATACATCAGAATGAATTATTTCACTGGGTTTAGTCAACCTATAGCTGAGTCAAGAATGAAATGGTGTCCTGGTCATCTTTGATTTGATACAAGTTTTGCATTGTTGAACTTGCAATGTGTTGAATAATGTTGGGGAAATGTTTTGGTCCTTTAGATATTTCTTGAGGGATTTCAGATTCAGGTGTGAAAGTCTGCAGTGATATCCAAACAAGCTATTGTCAGAAGAGTGTTGAAGGGTGGTTGAAAAGGAGACCTCCCAGCTCACGTTGTTGTCAGGTAAATAGTATAGGTTTCCTTTTCTATATCCTGATGCAATGACGTTGTTGTTTTGCAATGGATCATGGTTAGATTTGATTTTGCATCTGTCCTTTTTGAAGATGACATTGAGACCAGCATTGCATAGTGAGGAAACCAAGAGAAGAGGAGTGCTTAGATGTGGGACGTAGAGTGATTTAAGGTTAAAAAGTGGAAAATTTAATTCTCCAGCCCCTTTAGAGGTGATAGTGGAGCCGTCAGCAAGCCTTATCACAGTTTGATCAGATCGTTTGTTGAGGAGTTGATTGGAGTAAGGTGTCATGGCAATTGAACATCCTGAGTTGATTTTGAAATATTTTTTGAAATCGTGGTTTTCAACTAATGAGTTTGCCACTGCTGAACCTGCATGTATGATGATTTCAGAGTCGGAGAAATTTTTGGAATCATAGTTGCTCTGGATGTCTTGGTCCAACTTGACTTGATTTGCGGCTGCCAATTTTGACGTTTGTGGTTGATTTTTTTCCTTTTTTTTTGATTTATTTTTGTTCGGTTCAGTGCTTCCAAAACTTCTGGACATCTACAGAATGAATGTCCCTCTGTCTTGCAGTTGTTGCAGTAGTAGACTTTATTTGAAGAGTAGGGTTCAGTTTTCTTTCTCAACTGTTTTACAGACATGGAGTTAGCTATAACTTCCTTGTTTGTAGTTTGTCTTTGGAGTTGCTCTTGTTTGAGGGCTGCTATAATCTTGGAGGATGGAGTAGACTCCTTGTTCATCATACTGGAGACAGACGCCAACCAGTTGTCAGGAAGAGATAACAATATTTCCATTGATTGGAGATTGTTGGCTGTAAGTGGATTCTTGGGCGTAATAAGAAAAGACAGTTTTTCCCCATACAAGACAATTTCAGCCAGGTGAGTAGGAATATCTTTGTCATTGAGCTTGGTTAAGAGAAGCTTCCTAAGCCAGTACATTCTCCCACCTGAGGAGTTGTCTTGATGTGCCCAGTTCATCTTTAAGGTTTTCTCCTGGTGCTACAATGATCCAAAGTTTCCAATTGAGTAGATTGGTTGTGTGGTAGCAAATGAACTTTTTCAATCAACAGAAGAAATTTTCAAGACATGCCTTGGGCATGGTAGCTGGTTAGTGTTTCTTTATGATGGGATGTAATTGCTTGAACAGCAATGCCAAATTACCTAGAAGAATAATCTTGTCAAAGCAGTTCTTGAGCCTGGCAACCTTCAAACCCTGTCCCAGCTTCAGCTCTGACTAGCTAAGAGTCTCTGGAAGATCCTCTGAAGCATAGGGACCAGCCAATCAAACCTGACACAGATTTTTTAGAGCTCTTCCAATGCTTGCCAGAATCTAACTCCCCCAACAATGGGCCAGTGCCAAAAGGAACAGCCAATGGGAGTCAACATGCTTCTCAACACATTCATTCAGGACCTCATGAAATTCTTGAAGAGAGACTGGGGCAGCTTGTGGCCAGCTGGCATGGTTTCTCCCACTCAGCTTTGGATTTCAGTTGGTTTTGGACAGTAGATGAAGGATTTCTTGATGAATCAGCAGTTATTGCCCAGTGGTTTCTTTCAAGTCTGAGGCAGAAGACGCACTAGTTTGTTTGAAACAAATGCGGTTCAGTCATGAAGGCAGTAGGATCATTAGGACTGGTTGTCATTATCAAAAAGGCTGCGGTCGCTCGTGCTGGGCTGGCAGTTAGTGAACAATCAAGAGACGTGTCACATCGTTTCGCTTACTACAATTTCAAATTCAAGTTGTTATGCAAACAAAATCAAAAACAAAAAAACGCCTGACACCCAGAAGAAGGACAGATCAGGATCTCAGTGGACTAGCCATGATCAGAAAATCAGTTATCAGAAACAAAGACCTGTCCGTCAACGTAATAAGGATAATTTAATCTTTTGATGTCTATGATACTAGAAATGATAGAGACATGTTGGCTCACGACGGCAGGTTCCCCGAACACGAGATAAGAAGCGATGGGGAAACTGCTTCGTGAGGTTGATACCTCATGAGGTAATAAGATTCTATCGGGGCAATGCGACTTTGGAGGGTAGCGTTGATTTGAATACTGTTGGACCACCTTGATACAAAATGATGACGTGTTTTTTTAGTCAACATACACGTTGAATGAAATGAGGAATTGGATTGATTGATTTAATTGTTGAATCTGTGGGATGGGCATGACTCCCACAACACCTCATCCATTCTCGAGATAGAGGGAGTCGGACTAGCTGATCTTCACAGCTTCCAATCGAAATGAAGCATCAGTCGAGCCATCGGAATCATCAGGGCTCCTAACAGGCTGCTTCGTGCTACACCAGCCAGGACTTGTCGATGGTGACTCTCGTTAGGGATCCCAAGGACCGCGAGCAGCTGATCGATGACCTTGAGCATGGAATCCCACGTCCCGATTCTAACCAGAGCTTGAGAACAGCAGGCTGAGATCACGTAGATTTCTAAAGATCTCCGACCCAAGACTTCCAAGGCCTTACTGATCCATAGCGTGATGGGATGCTTTCGGGATGCTAAAGCTCGTGCGAGCGACCAGTATATCAAACTGATCGATGTCGTCTGCCCCACGTAGGTTGGGGTCCAGAGGATTTTGGTAGTGGGTGAAGGGATGACACCAGTCAATAGGGCGCCGAGTAATCCTAATGCCGCGAGTTGACCAGTTTCCATGGTGGCAAGGGAGGGGTACGGACGAGCCAGGTAGCTAGCGACAAGGCTCGAGATCGGTACGGTCAAGAAAGAGGCGAGCATGCCCTCTGGATCGAAACCGATGGTGGGGTTGTGAAGATGAGAGGAACCCAAGAGTTTTTGATCTAGCCATGATTGGGAGTTGGAACCGAGGGGTTCGAGGGAGCGTAGACGAGAGATGAGATACCAAGCGAGACCCAGGCAAGCTGGTAAGATCGGGGGTTTGATCTCGAGTAGGGAATCTAGATGAGAGACCAGGGAGCTGATCCCAAGTCTTCCGAGCACGGATGGGATCCTATAGGAACCAAAATCATACCATCGGCCTGGATGAGAACCGGCCAACCGAGGGATCAGATTGTTGTAGACTAATCCGATGAGAGCCAATTTGATGGCTCGATGGACGACTCGCTTCGATCGTGAGGTTTGGATTCGATTGGGATGACGGCCAGATTGGGAGGATCGAGTGGAAGCCAAGGCAGAGGTGAAGACGAAGCAAGGGAATAGGGTCTTGAGTTGGATCTCGACCAAGATTGATTGGAGAGGCGATCAGGGCTGGGTAGGATTTGGAGAGTGGTGATGGAGATGATGAGATGGATGGAGAGGAGGATGTGACGACGAACATCGGCAAATGAGATCGGCTGGTAGATGGAAGTCGGATGAGATAGCCAGCCTGGACGATGGGAGGTAGTGGCGGCAGTATTGACGAGGATCATGGCAAAACAATTCAAACCACGAAGGATATCGATCGATGGATCCCTCCTGATCCGATCACCATCATCCTCTTGTTGTTCTTCTTCTTCTTCTTCTTCTTCTTCTTCTTCTTCTTCTTCTTCCTCCTCCTCCTCTTTATCCTTTGAGTTCCACTTCGTCTCCTCGATCGTCATCATCGGGATCATAGTTTAGTATGGATCCTTAGATTGAGCCCAGCTTGGGTCCCACCAGCTGCCAGCAGTCTCAAGACTCAAGACGAAGCAAGGCTCGACACCGTTCTACTACTCAAGGCCACAGCCAAGAAGCAGGGAGCATAGAGCTAATGACAGCGAGCGACTACATTGACGTACCACAACTAAAATCACTACATTCGCTTCACACCCTCGGGTCTGCAGGAAGCCATCACCACCATCACTGACCACGGGTGGACCAGTGAGGGAGCAGTGAATTGATGAGGTGCTAGTGTCCGTTTCTTTGAGCTATTGATCCCTTGTCTTCCTTCATTGAACCCAGCTGTGTCTTACACTCACTAATCTACCATTGCCACATCAAAATACACTCAGCAAACAACAAATGAACTTGCTGGTACAAACTATCCAACTTCTAACCTACATTTCCTTACTCTAAAGCACATAGAATATCATCTTGAAGTTTCATCTCAAGAAGCAGCAGAGGATCATATTACCTCAATGATCCAGCCCATGATTGATAAATCTTGCAAGTACTGGTCCAACATGAATGAATTTATAGCTCTTGAAATTTTGTTTGATCCCCAGTACAAGTTCAAATACATGGAATACACCATGTCAAGAACTATGAATATTGAATCAGTTCATAATTGTATACAATACCTTGGAAGAAGAATATATTGATTTCTTAAATCTTATTCTCCAAATTCATCAATTAAAAAAAAAAAAAAAAAAAAAAATTACGTCTGGTGAGACTGTTGAGAAACTCCACCAAAAATCCAAATCAGATGGTTTCCACAAGTTTTCAAAAGGAAATCAAAATTCTCAATCACACACTCCTTTGGCTGAATTATATTTTTTAATTTGAGAAACTTTGATTGAGATACTGAAAATTAATTGAGAATTTAGCTTATTCAACTGGTTGAAAGAAAATTCACACCAATTTCCAAAACATCAGCTTTTTTATCAAAGACAATTTTAATGGTTCAAATGACCTCTATTGTGTCAGAATCAGTAACATTCATTGCCTTCTTTTTTTGTATTCAGTGTGATAATTAATTCAATTTTATTTTTACTCTTTTAGGCCTTCTTTCACAGTGGATTTTTTTTTTTTTGCATGACTTTAAAAAAAAAAACTAGCTGCTCCAGAGGCCTCCAAAGAATTGATTTTTACTCAAGGTTGGATGAAAAATTGAATGCTATTTTTTTTTAGATTTTCTCTCCAATAATCAAAAATCATTTTTTTTTCCCCTCATACCTCCATATTTGTGTCATTTGAAAGTGTTTCCATTATTTAAAAAAAAAATCATTGGTCCATTTGAAAGTACATTAAACTGCTCTCAATTCAAACAAAAAAAAAAGGGAGGGTCTGGCCAACTAGCCCAAACCTGAAAAAAGCCCAAACATTTGGGCTTGGGTTGGGTTTGGGCCCAGAAAACCTTGCACTATACTCAGCTTTCAAAAGCCCACCTACACTTGGGATGGTTTTAGGCTTACAAAAAAAAGGGTGAGCCCAACTCATAAAGCATCCTGACCACACCAGCAATACACCACCAACAGTGTTTGATCATCCATGCCCCACAACAGTCTCCCATCCCTCTCCCAAGAAAAAAAGGAACTTTGCCTCTTGAATTCCTTAAACCCTCATCAGAGATCTTTTGACAAAACCTCTTCCCTCTCATTGATTCCTGAAAAAACTGGACAACTATACATCACATATAACCTGTGAAGCTTTTAAATAATATTATATCCTAAGGCTCTAACCCATTGGCATGCCCTGGAGTGTGACCCCAGGTTTCAGGGCTTGGGATGGCTTGTCAAGATGCATCACGTCCCAGGGTATTTTTCTTCACCAAGCAACTAACACCTTTAATTATGTATTTATTTCATCACAAATCAGACTGAATATATATATATATATTCACTTATCTAAACAGATAATTTTGATTGATATAAAAAAAAAATTCTTTTTTTTGATTTCTTCATAGTTTTTTTGCTTGTTATTTATAATTTTTTTATTTTTTTAATTTTTAATGAAACAAAGAATCAAAATGATGAGAAAAAAAAAATAATCAAAATCAAATGGGACCCTTGAAGGCCTGTTAAAAAGCCTTAAGACAGATAAATTTCTCAATTTTTCTTGGTTTAAGTGATGATTGATTCCAGGAAAGAATCCAAAAACTTGGAGAGAACTTGCTTGTAAACTGTACTTGAAGCAGGAAATGCAAGATATATCCAAGCAATTTGGACCATGAATGGCATGGGTTTTTGAATGACAGTCCAGTGTTGCAGGGGGTTGACACCCTCTGGATCAGGTTCTTCCTCAAAGTACGGGTTGATTTTAGCTAGAATTCCCTCTGCTTGAATTATGGGCTGACACAGGGCTAGAGGTAAAAAAAATTGGGTGGCTTTTGGTTGTGGAGCTTGATTGTGTATTATCTCTTGCTTTGGAATTTGACATCCCTTTAAATCTAATAAGATTGTGATAAAGTTGACTGGAACTAAGAACCAACAGACTGCAGACCAGAGTTAGAAAGAAGAAAAATTTGAACAAAGATGAAAAGGAAGAAAGGGAAGAAGAAGAGACAAACAGCTCAAGCGTTGCTTTAGAGAGTAAGTGAGAAGAGAACCCTGGGCGGTATAGAGGTGATAGACAAAGGAAAGCGTAGGAGAATGGCTGCAGATACGGCACTAGATGGTCAGATGCGTCAAAATAGAGTGATCTTGAGGATCATATTCTTACCAGACACGGACTTGAAGATGAGTATTTGGTTGGATGACGAGTTAGACAAGTTTGGATCAAATCGGCAAAGATAGACGTTCAAGAGAGAGAAGATGAGATGTTGGTGATTTGAGAGGAGAGATAATTTGAGAGGGTAGAACGAGTAGACTGAGAAGAAGGAAGGAAAAGGAAGAAAAGAAAAGGGAAGAAGATAGGAAAGGTATTTTTTGGGAAAGAGAAGGGGAGAGAGATGGTTGACCAGAGGAGGAGGCCGCCAGAAGAGGAGAGAAAACCCGGGATCTGAGATGAGAGGTAAGGGGGGTCGCCTGAGTTTCACAGGAGAGATCATCGGGGGACCTGTCCCAGCTGGCGTGACCTTTGAGGACAGGTCTGTAGTACTCAAGTGTTAGGCAATAATTAACACCCCACATGGCTGGTGAGGAGATGGTCAGAAAGATCAGTTGTTTGGGGAGGCAAAGATTTTTTTTTGAAGGAGTTCCAAGGAACTTATTGAGAAGGCTTTTGTGAGAGAGTTGGTGACCATTAGCTGACTTTGAATTAGGTTGAGAGTAAATTCCCTTTTTTTTAAAATACTCGCGCAACCCTTTTGTTTTGATATCTATATGCCTGGACTTTGAGTGAGATCCAAACCTTTTAATCTTTTCATCCAAGCCCTTATTGTCAATGTGTAAGATAGGCTTGGGTTTGTCCGTTTGGTATATTTTTCCAATGAGGTGCTTGATCCATTTGAGTTCCAGGTAGCAATCTAGTAGAGCATTCAATTCAGATTTGGTGGAGGAATAAGTAATATTTCTTTTTCAAGTGGAGTTCAAGATAATCAGACTTCCGTTGTAGAGACTCCTGAGGGATTATGAAAATGATTTAGCAAATAGCTTGCTGGAAGTCCTTGAAGGGGAATTTAGTATTACTTCTACTCCTTCAGAGTATTAGTGACACTAAGAGTGGTTTTGAATTGCCTGCCCTTCTAGTACTATAGTAAGTCTGCACAATAATTTATTTAAATTAATGGCTGGTTTCTTTGAGACTTAGTATAGGTCTCAGATCAGACCTTGATTGGTTATTAATTTTTTATTGGTAGGGTTGTTGAAGAATGGACCAGATGTATTGGCTTATTGGTTAGTGGTTGATCAGATATGTGTGATCTTAACCAATATCCCAATATTAAAGGGTTCAAGGTTTCTATCAAAGGGGTGGTTCAGGAGAGGAACCAAGGATGGGTTTACCCACAGGGGGCTGGGTAGAGGAAAAAAGGTTGGTAATCCCTTTTTGGTTGTGCTCTTTTTCTTTGTAAGGGTAATTATAGAGTGATGGGTGGTTTCCTTTAATTTGGTGCTGAATAGCTTAGTTCACAGAAGGACCCTTATTCAAAGCACCTAATGGGGTGGTTTCAATGGTTGATGAGGTTATAAAATTGGTCTTTGATTTCCCTTTTTCTTTATTGTTACACTGACAATCTCCTTTTTTTTTTATATCTGGGTAGGACCACAGATGATTGGGTGGTAATTGGATGATGAGTAGTTGATGAGTGGGTGGAGCTCCTTGATGGTGGATGATGATGATGGATACAACCTGGATAGGGCAGAGAGGCCCTCCTTAAATAAAAAATCTGGTCCTCAGGGGATGCTCAGGGCTGCCCCTGAGGGTGCCCTGGGGCTTCCCCTGTTACAGTGGGATACAGGTACATGAGACATTTTAGCTGGTTGGGAAAATCTAATACAGCTACATGAGGCATTTTCTGCTGGTTGGGAAAATCTAATACAGTTACATGAGGCATTTCTGCTGTTTGGAAAGAGGTTGTACTGGGGTTTCATGCAGGCACTTGCCTACATTAATTGCTGTGTAGTGCTGGGTTGAATTTGTGCTGTGGTGAACTGGTACTGGTGGGTTGTTTGGATCTACATGGTCCTAGCTGCCTGCATATATTGCTGGGTAGTCCTGTGGTATTTTCACAGGTGGTTGTTTGGTTACACATGGCCCAGACTGCCTGCATACATTGCTGGGTAGTCCTGTGGTGCCTGTACTGTTGGTTGTTTGGATCTACATGGCCCTAGCTGCCTGCATATATTGCTGGGTAGTCCTGTGGTATTTGTACTGGTGGTTGTTTGGTTACACATGGCCCCAGACTGCCTGCATACATTGCTGGGTAGTCCTGTGGTGCCTGTACTGGTGTTTGTTTGGATCTACATGGCCCAGACTGCCTGCATACATTGCTGGGTAGTCCTGTGGTGCCTTGTACTGCTGGGTGTTTGGTTACACATGCTACTGGCTGCATAAATTGCTGTGTGGTGCTGAGGGTTGTTGGTACTGGTAGTTTATTTGGTATCACATGCTACTGGCTGTATGTACTGGTGGTTGTTTGGTTACACATGGCCCAGACTGCCTGCATACATTGCTGGGTAGTCCTGTGGTGCCTTGTACTGCTGGTTGTTTTTGGTTACACATGGCCTTGCTTATGGTTCTGAGTATACAGGTGAGGTGATTGGTTGTATTTTTGGTTGAGGTGTTATGTTGGGATGTTACTGGTATGTCTTTAGGGATTCCAAGTATACCCATATGGCCTTTCACTAGTTTGTGATACCTGGGTGTGATATGAGCTGTCCACAATTTATTTTGGCTGTATCTTCTAAACCATGAGAGATAGAGGGGTAGTTTGGCTGGGTGACTATGGGTTATTTTTGGTGTAAAATCCATTTCTGAGGTTAAATTTATGATTTAGATTATATTTATACTAGAAAATTGAGTCTGATGGCTATAGATTAGGTTTGGTCTACCACACCGTGATGAAGAATAATGTATCCAGTTTGTGACTTGCGGAAGGTTGGATCATCTCCCCAGGTGGCATCACTGAAGCTGGAGAGATGTTCTTGATTGGGATTGTAGCTGATGACAAGTTTGAAATGTTTAGTTGTTTTGAGGTATTTCCAAACCTTCCTCACTTCCCTCCAGTGATTCATCCCTGGTTTGGCGTTGAACCTAGCCAGGCTGGACACAGAGAAGGAAATATTGGGGCGTGTGTATTGAGCTAGATGATTAAGGATACCGGTGGCTGATTGATAGTTAATTTTTAACTGACAGAATTCATCATGATTGGCGTTGGATGCAGGTTTGAGGTTCAAATTTTGAGTAAGTGGAGAATGTACGTCTTTACAGGACGTAAGGCCTAGTTCTTCTAAGCCGCAAGCAATGTGATTTGGTTGACTCAGGAGGATTTTGTTGTCTTCAAGCTCCATAAGCATTCTAAGGATGGTGTTGGGAGGATGACAGGACAAATTCTTGAATTGTTTGAGAAAGTTGAGTTCAAAGACTTGAGAGTTACCTACATGAATTAAGTCATCAATGTGGAAATAGATGATTTCCTTTGTCGTAGAGTTGAAATACAGGCAGGGATCACTAGTTGACTCTTTTTAGCCTTGAGATTTGATCCACAAAGTCAACGTTTTGTACCAGTTTTTGGGGGATTGTTTCAAACTGTAGAGAGATTTCTTGAGTTTTAGATAAGGAGACCTTATGTTGGACCCTTCTGGTGTTTTTATGATAACTGTTTCCTCAACAGGGGCGTGTAAGAAGGTGTCTGTCACTTCAAACTGAGTCAATTTCACTTTTTGTTTTAGGCTGTACGTGAGAGCAACTCAGATTGATCCTAATTTTCCAGTTGGAGCCCAAGTTTCATTATAATCAATCCCTAGAACTTGATTAAATCCTTGGACGCAGAGTCAAGCTTTGTACTTGACCGGGTTGCCATGACAGTTCTCTTTTACTTTGAAGACCCAGGTTGTGTTCAGGATGTTGTCCGGAGTGCCATAGTATTCTTCCCAAAAGTCCTGGAGTTCTATGTAGTTCAATTCATTGTCAGCTGCCTTCTTCCATTTTGGCCATTCAGAGCATTTTTTAGCAGCTTTGTAAGAAGGGGGTTTGTAATAATGGTGAAAACCATATCTTTGAGGTTTTCTTGTTTTGCACTTGGGTCTTTGAGAGGTAGATTGGACAGGGAACTCTGGAATTTGAGAAGGCATAGAAGGAGGATTGGGGGAAGATGATGCTACCAATGTTGCGTCTTCCTGATCCAACCCAGATTCTGAAGAGTTGTCCTGGGATTCTTGTATAGTGTATTGTTTTTCAGCTGAGGAGAAGTCAGATTCTCTGGATTCCATGTTAGTTTGGCTGAAGAGATTGGTCCCAGGCAATTCAAAGAATGGAAAGTTGTGTAGAGAGTCCTTGAGAAACTGAACGTCTTTGGTTTCAACAACCCCACCCAATGATTTGAGAATAAGATAGGAGTGAAAGACAGGATTGAACCCAATCAGGACTCCTTCCAGTCCTTTCTTGTCAAACTTTCTTCCCTTTTGTAGACAATTTGCAAGGTAAATGACTGGAGATCCTACAGGTTTCAATTAGTTAGCGGGTAATTTCTTGTTGAACATCAGTTCCCAAGGGGATCCATCATTACCTTCCCTGGGGACTTGGTTGAGCATGAAGCAGCAGCTTCTGAACACAATGTGCCAGTAGTTCTTACTCAACCTAGAGGATGAGAAGGTTGCACGTGCCAACTCAATGATTGTTTGATTGGCTTGTTCTGCTCAACCATTGTGCTGAGATTGGTAGGGTTTGGACATCAAGAGTTTGATGTGTTTGATTTTGCCAAAGCTCTTCAGGGTGTCATTCATGAATTCGGTGCCCTTATCCGAAAAGATTTCCGTTGGATAGTAATTGAGTTGTTTATGTTCTGTCTCAAGGATGCTGATGATGACGTCTGGGGTTTATTCTTTGGTCATGAGGGGAAAGGCCGAGAGATAGCCCATGCAGTTTTCCACAAGCCTTAAAATATATCTGTGGCCAGCTTTTGATTGCGGAGTGATTGGACCTATCAAATCTAGATGAATTCTCTTGAGAGGCTTCAACGACGGTGTGGAAGTAGCTGAGAATGGAACCCTTATGATTTTGCTCTTCACGCAACCATTGCACTGGAATTCATTCAATTTGTCTTTAGAGTATTGGTCTTTGAGAATAGTTTTGAGTGTCGAGATCAAGGCGTGTCCGTACATCTTATGGATGTTGGAGAGCGGTTGAGCTTGTGTTGGGAAAGTCAACAAGAATTGATTTGTGAGATTGACCAATAGGTTGCTCCCAGCAGTTTTGGGTTTCTCAATAACAAATAGGCTGTCACGGATCAGTCCTTTAAGTACAGTCTGGCCAGCTTGAGTGATTCTGAATTGATCTTGTTCTTGGGAGAGATTACAACCTTTTTTTGCCAAAAGGCCGGGACTGATAAGATTAACTACAATGTTGGGTACGTACATGCATTCTTCAAGAGTGATGACGGAGTCCCTCCATTCCAGTCAAACAGTTCATATTCCTTGTATCTTGAGATTGGCTTCTAATTTTCCAGTTTTGATCTTGTCCACCTCATCCTGCAAGTTGATTGAGATGAAATACTTTGGGTCATTGAATATGTGAATGTTGGCACCAGAATCCAAGAGAAGGTTAGGTGTATTATTGGCATTGATCCAGAGCGTGAGTTGCGCGTGATAGTTGATGGTAGGAGTTTTGTTTATTTAGCTCTTCCATTCATTCTGTTGTTCTATCCACCAAGCTGGAGCAATATGAGGATGAAGGTGAAAACAAGAGGACTTGGGGTGCCGAGCATTAGGGTCATGATAACCTTCTTGGCACCAAATGCGGGTGTTTCTCTCTCCTTGATCTGTTTTATTTCTAGTGGTCACTAGGGTGACATTGGAGGTGGATTTGCCCGTTTTGAGTTGTGCCTTACGCTTGTTATTGTATTGAGTTAGATGATTGAATACCACCTCTACCATTACAGATTTTTGGCCATGCATTATTTGTTGCTTTAGGTTCTCTATAGTGGGTGGAAACTTGAAGAGTATGAGATAATCCAGGATGTCCTTAGGCAGCTCTATTCCTACGTTGGCCATACAAGTGAGTGCTTTTCAAATATCTGTTATAAATCCCTTGATGGCCTGTTCATTGAATGGAGCGTGGAGGAATTTATTGAAGATACAGGCTCTGTTGGCGGTCTCAGAAGAAGCAAAACTTTGTGTGATCTTGGCCCAGAGTAGCTTTGACAATTTTATGTTAACGGCGTTAACAACGTTGGCGTGAGTTTTACTATTGAGTTTAGATAGAATAATTTCCCTGATTTCTCAATCTTGCTTCAAAGGTAATTGGCCCAAATTTCTGGTTGTGGCGTCCTTGATGTCTTTGAGTTCAAATAGCATCATCATTTTGTCTTGCCAGATGGAATAGTTGTTGTTGTTGAGAGGAGGGATAGCATCCACGGAGGCCTTGAGCGCAACCTGATAGAAATAATTTTTTGCTCCCGTTGGTTTGTTCATTCTTGGCTAGAAAGAGTCATCCTTTGGCTTTAAACCGTAATAAGATTGTGATAAAATTGATTGGAACTAAGAAACAACAGACTGCAGACCAGAGTTAGAAAGAAGAACAATTTGAACAAAGATTAAAAGGAAGAAAGGGAAGAAGAAGAGAAAAACAGCTCAAGAGTTGCTTTAGAGAGTAAGTGAGAAAAGAACCCTTGGCGGCATAGAGGTGATAGACAAAGGAAAGCATAGGAGAATGACTGCAGATACAGCACTAGATGGTCAGATGCGTCAAAATAGAGTGATCTTGAGGATCATATTCTTACCGGACACGGACTTGAAGATGAGTATTTGGTTGGATGACGAGTTAGACAAGTTTGGATCAAATCAGCAAAGATAGAAGGTTGAGAGAGAGAAGATGAGATGTTGGTGATTTGAGAGGAGGGATAATTTGAGAGGGTAGAACAAGTAGACTGAGAAGAAGGAAGGAAAAGGAAGAAAAGAAAAGGGAAGAAGATAGGAAAGGTATTTTTTGGGAAAGAGAAGGGGAGAGAGATGGTTGACCAGAGGAGGAGGATTCCAGAAGAGGAGAGAAAACCCGGGATCTGAGATGAGAGGTAAGGGGGGTTGCCCGATTGTCACAGGAGAGATCATCGGGGGACCCGTCCCAGCTGGCGCAACCTTTGAGGACAGGTCGGTAGTACTCAAGTTTTGGGCAATACTTAACAAAATCCTGCTCAAATTTGCCTACAATTTCATAAAGTATGGCAATAAAATGGTCAATTTTCATTCTGATGTTTTCCTTGATGAAATGGGAATGAGTAGCCCAGAAAATGGTCTTGAAGGTTGGATCAAAGATCATAGCAACTATTTAGGATTGTTTTTTGATTGAATTTTTTGGTTAACATTCAATCTTTTTGATCATTTAATTAGCTGGGACCATAAGTTAATATTGGTCATGTAGGCCTTTCCTGGCTGCATGGAGATGTTTTATGATAATAATGTATATTAGAATTGCTGTTTTCAAATTTTGATAATTTAAAGTACAGGAAATTTTATTTGTCTCAGATAGGCATTGAGGTAGAGACATCACATTCTTTTTTTTATTACATTCATCAATTTTTAAGACAAAATTTTGATTTTCAGCTTGAGCTTGGGTGAAATTATTGCATGACTCTTTAAGTAAAAGGGAAAAAGGAAGCATACCAGAAGTTGAGTTCCATAAAGTTGAGAAATCAATCTAAAGACATGGAATCTATTTATTTTTGAAAGTATGGTTGAGCAAATGAAAAAAATTCTCAATTTTTTCACATTTTTGAGGTTAAAAATTTTTTTAAAAAAAAAACAAACAAACACACAGACAATGGAACTTTTTGAGTATAGATAATGTGTTGACCTGGGTACCATTGGCTTTAGTAGTGAGGTATCCAATTCCCATGGCATTATTCCCACCAGGAACATTATCTTCTCCTTCCAGATCATTATCTTCTTATTCAATATCAGATTTTGGAAGCTCATTTACAATCATTTTGTTTTTGTATTCAATGCTTCCAAGCAACAAAATCCCAGCTTTTTCTACCAGTTTTATGACATGCCTAACACATCCAAGCAGGTAAAAAGCATTTTTGAAGCCAAAAATTCTGTGGGATAGGTGTTTTTGCATCTTTTTATTGTTTGAGAAATTCTCAGAAGTGATTTTAGAAAGCTAATCTCTTCCTCCATGATTCTCAAGCACCTCATGGAATTCCTCTGCCAACATTTTTCCTGTGTGTTGGCCTGTGAACAATACAAAATTATTTCATGTGATTGAAATTAAGCCTTCAAAAATAGAAGAAATAGAAACATACCTTCAGTTTGATGAACTCCAAGTTTCAAGTCATTAAGCTCAAATTTCCTTTCAATGTAATGTGCTGTAACAACCTTAAAAGCCCCACAATTGGGGGGTTTCCAAGCATCAATTGTAAACAAAATGAATGTGTTTTTTTATGAAATATTTTCCAGCTTGATGGTTTCCTGTTTCTTAGGAAATAAACATGAAAGATGAGTGGATAAACTAAATTGACATTTTTTGAAAATATGGGTCATTTCCTCCTTATTGAGAAGTTTGAATAGTTCCAAAAACTTCCTTCCAAAATTTGTGAATGTTAGATCACACTCCATCATGAAATAATCTTGTAAATTCTTAAATGTTCTGATATTGAGCTTCATCTGCAGCATATCAAGCTGTAAATTATCTCATTCATATTAATTAAAAAAGCAAGACAAGTGAATAAAAAAAACTTTATATCTAATTCTCCATTCCTGGTCCACTTCCATAGATCCAAGTGCAATTCCTTTGTGGTCTTATTAAAAATTTGCAGGTCAGAAAGTTGATTGATATGCATCAGATGAAGATGGAAATTCTTGGCGCTTCCTCTTCAATCCTTCTTGATAGTGGCACCACATATATTTCACCCTTTGCAAGAAAACTGAAATATTGCATTCTTAACATCAATAAATTACTTGAAGTAGTTCCAAACCCAGTTTTTTTTTGGTTTTGGCTACTACTAGAAGGGCTTTTGTCTTCACTCAGATCATAGAGGTTGGGTAGATTGGAGTGGGTTGAAATGGAGTTAGGTCAAGGTTATTAGGTGAAGGAGAGATCATTTTTCTCTTTCATCTTCTTAAGAAATAAAATGGATCAATTAATTAGGGTAACTTCAATTAAATATGAGGGTTTTAAATAGGTCAAAAAAAATGATAATGAAAATCATATGGACAAATTCTCAAAGGGGGTAACCATTTATACAATTCACCTAGGGCTTCAGGGACTTGCAGGGAATTTTGAAGTTTTGGGCTTTGGGTAAGCATCATACCCTTCCCAAAGCACCAGGATAAAGCCTTAGTACTATCATTTTCAAGAAAAATGTCTGTTTTTTTATTTCTTGTCCAAATTTTCAGAGTTTCTGGCCTTTGTTTTATTTTATTTTTCCTATTGTTTCAAGTTATTGTCCAATAATAATTTTTTTCCCTACTTTTTACTATTTTTTTCCTTCAATGAAATAAAGCTGTCCTTGCCATAAAAAAAGGATTTCCATTCTTATCATGTTTTTGTCCTGTATTTTCATTTTTTCTTTCCCCCTGTTAATTTTGGCGGACAAGATTTTTTTGTTGGGAAAAGTGAGTATAAAAAACATGTTAAAGATTTTTTTTCTTTTTCATTTCAAAAAAATGGAATTGTATCTTCCTTAAATTGAGTACAGGAAAATAAGTATTCACTTAAGCAATTTACATAATCAAGTAAAAAAAAAAAAAACCAAAACCAAAACCAAAAGAAAAAAACTTGAGGAAAAGAAAAAAATTAAGTAATTTGAAGATAAGAGCTAGGATTGTTGATAATTTTTCCAGTTATAGGTTGCATATCACCACATGCTTTGTAAAATTTTTTGAATTGGGTGAAGCACTTTTGTGAAACTTCCGGCATGATTTCCTGTTCAATAGCCTGATGGATTGCTTTTGAAAGATCTTTCTGGATTCAAATTTCTTGATGTTTGAATTTAAGTTTGATGATGTTGAAAAAAACCTTGATTGGGTTAAGCATGGGAGAGTAATTGGGAATAAATTGATTTTGTTTTGTGGGTAGACTCCTTCATTATATGGAAAACTTGATCAAAATCTTCTGTGCAAGAAATAAGTGCATTTTCCATGATAATGAGGGAATTTGGCGGGCATCTTTCATGTGGTTGGAGGAGGAAATTGGCAATGTTGAGGGAGAGGGTACCACCTTTTTTTTACCATCCTCATTCAGCAATTTTTAATACACCATTCTTGAGTTTGCCAGAGCGCCAACAAGATGTATCATTCTTCCCCTAGCATTGGTTGCAAGGGAAGCTGCCTGACCTGAATAAAAACAAAAGAAACCAAAAAAAAAAGAATAATAATGAGCATTGCAATCAACCTCAAAAAGAATGAATTAAAATAGAAAAAATTTACTGTAAAGTGCAAAACCATGAGTAGGTTGAGTCTGAGAGTTGAAAACAGACTCATCAATAAAGATGAGGTTCCTTCCTAAATCAGTGACACAATTGAGAAAAAAATTGTGTTTCTGTTGTAGGAAGGAAGCCTTCTTCCACTTGCAAGGAACTGGGGTGACCATCTTCCAGGTGATTTCAAGATTGGGTAGAACCTTCTGGATTGAGGGGATTGAGATAGAGATTTCAAACTTGTCCTTGATGTGGCCAGATAGGTCCTTCAAATGCAAGGCTGGATTATCTTTAAGATGCATCAAAGTTGATGCAATTATTTCATTGGAACTCTTTGACGTTGGTCCTGGTGTGGATCTTTATTGATCCTCATTTCCATCTTGGGCCTCACGTATAATCCATCAAAATTGAAGGTTTGAGATTCCAAAAGTTTTGGAAAATTCAACTTGAGATTTTCTTTTGTTGAGGCCTTTCTGTTCAACCAGGTTCTTGATCTTTCCACTGATAAGTTGATGAGGTTTTCTTTCCTGACTGATTTGAGATTTTTCTTTATTCTGGTTTCCTTTGTTTTTTTTTTCAGGTTTTTGAAGGCCTTCAATAGAGCCAGGTTGGAGGTAAGGTGGCAAAAAACTTCTTCAATAGCCAAGGAGTGGGCCTGAATTTTTTCTTTGTATTTTCTAGCCTCATCTTCATAACCCTGGGGAAACTCATTGTTTTCAATTGTTTCATCCATTGCTATTCTGAGTCAAATCAAACCCAAAAAAGAAGAAAAAAATAGCAAGTAGATTTAAATGCTTACTTAATTTATCCAATTAAATAAAAATAGGAAATAGGAGTACTTACTTACTGAAATGATGTTGGAGTTCAATGTTGGAGGGAGACGTTGGAGGTGGATGTTGGCAGACAATTTTGGCGGTTGATGTTGAAGGTAAGGGATGTGGTGTGAAGGCCCGCACAATCTCCTGTCTGGTTTGGGCAAAACCCAGACAGGAAACCCAAAACAGGTGACCTGTAACTTTAAAATTCAGGCAATGGCTTTTGCCTGTGCGCATCCAGTTTTTGCCCCAGACTGTCTGGCCTTTTCAAAATTTTTGCCTGCAGGACAAGTGCAATGAAAAATCCAGACAGTCTTATTGAAAATGATAGTAAATCCAAGGCTGCACAGAGTATAAATTCACCCAAAATTTTTCTCATCTTCCATCATCTACAGGTTGAACACTTGATCAAAAAACCATTGTCTACTTCATTCAATCAAGACAAGGACCTTGAAAACCTGGAAAAGAAAACACTGTGACCAAAAAAAGAAGAATTCACATATCAGAATTTTTTTTTTAAAAAAAAATTCTTACCACAATGAATGAAAAAGCACCCAAATCATACAAAAAAAAGAGAGAACTGCAAAGGTAAATTTTCATGAATAAATCAGAAAAATATCCAAAAAACATGAAAAAATGGGAACAAGACAGGTGCAATATTGAAAAATGGTTTTATGGGATTTACATTGTTTACCTTCTGGTATTTTTTGTCTCAAAATTCACCTCTGGAATAAGAAGAATTTAATTTATAGACCAACACTCAGCTATCATAATTTAATTATTGTTCACACAAACTGTTGATAAGGTTTTGTTTGATTTCAAATCAAATGGAACAAAATCCCTCAATGCATTCAAAAAAATCAGAAATAAAATTTCAACTACCAACAAGGATGAGGATTTTTTAACTCTGGGACAAACTTTTCTTTAGACTGGCAGCACCAAAAGGGAAAAAATAACCACATCTCACTCAAATAAAAAATATTTGTGTCAAACAAAGCTTCCTTGGATTAATGATCCCTGAGGAATCCATATCTCCTTTCATTCAGTCTTCCTCAACTCCTCCAACAGTTAAAAACAATACTCAGATGCTTCAAATCATTGTTTTAAAACTGGACTGAATGGAGAAACCAAATGACCCTAACACTGTGGAATTCAGAAGAGGACTTCTCCTTAAACAATCCCCCAGGTTTGGAAGTTATTGATCCCTTGAATCTTTAAACCCTGAGTGCAACTGTTCACCCTTTGACTGAGAGATAGAGAAATGAGAGTAAAGATCCTTCCAAAAGCTATGATGATCTGATGTGATCCTCTGTGATCTGATGTTTTCCCCTGATCCATCCGGGTTGAGGGTGCGGTTGAAGTGACCTCCCCCTCAACCCCAACCTAAGTACAACCAGAAACAAGCAAGAATAATGAAATACAAACCCTAAGCACAGAACTGTAGCCCCAACCCTATCCTTCGCATCCTATAATCCACATCCCATAACCCATATCCATCTGTATTGCCCGCCTGCCATTAACTCAACCCAGTTTGTCCTTCTCATGATGCTTCCCTTGCGCCGCGCCCAACTTGGAGCCCCCCACGCATGTCTGCATCCGCCCAATGCGCCATTCCAGATATCCAAGGTATATCCGCCCAATCCAATCTGCACAATCTGCGTGTGATCTGTCCAATCCAATCCAATCCATCCTGCGTCTCCAGATGCTGAGCCCAATTCAACTGCTGCTGAGCCCGCAGCGCGGCTTGCTGCAGCAAATCTGCACCCATTTCTGAGCGTGCTGCCTCTGCTGAGCCCGCCACTACTGCTGAGCACGCAGCGCGCAGCCAATTCCAACTTGCATCTATAAAAGACCACCACATCCCACCCCAACTTGAGTTCTGTCCCCAGAGATCCACCACTATCTCACCTACCCCCGACTATACTGTGGTTATTCCACCTTCCCCTTTGCACCGTTTCATCACACCAAAGAAAAAGAAACACCCCATCCGCCCCTCTTTGCTAAACATGTCCTGCACGTATTGCAGCCAGAACGGCCTCTCCCCCCGTATCCTTCCAGGCTGGTGCACCTTTGTTCCGTGCAAAGCCGGACATTGCTGCTGCTCCCTATTGGATGGCATGCATTGAAACTGTCCTCAAGGTTTCCCCCACAAGAGGACCCAGTGCAACTCCTTTGTGGTCTTGAGAGACAAGGAGGTTTCAACCAATGAGTGGACTCCTCCTGGCTCACCTTGCAACTGTCCACAATGCGCTGCCCAAAACACTCCGTTGCGCAAGAGTCATGACTTGGGCTCACCCTCCCATTGGGCTGGTTCCCCAAGGTGCCAGGACTTTCCGGAATTTTCATCCTTTTGGAACACTGCCCATGAGTGGGCCGTGCAGTTACAAATGAACTTACCAGAAATGGACCCATGAATCCCCAACCATCCGGCTGTGCCTCCCCCACCACCACCAAGACCTGCCCCTCCTTTGCCGCCACCACGTCCCCCCACTTCTCTGAGACCAGCTCCTCCAACCCCAACTCCTCCACCGCTGCCTCCATCACTGGTTCCTAGGTTGTTGCTGGAACCCGGGCCCGCGCTGGCTCCAGTGGTTATTGAATTGTTTCAAGAACCTGAAGTTGCTGCAACCCCTCCAGCCGCTACTCCCAAGATCCCAGAGATTACACTCATTCTGGCACTTCCCTTCGCAAGGTTTGACGCAATGGTGAACAACGCGGATGATCTACTCCGGCTTTTTCTAGCGGGCCCCTACGCCCACACCGCCAATGCGCAACGCAAGGTTTTGGCAGCCTTCCAATCCCTAGCTGCGGAATCTTGCCCAGAATCAGGGGAAGTGATGAGGACTCGGCCAGTGTAGGCAGATCACCCCCCCTTTTCTTCCTATTCCTTCTTGTTTACATCCCCACACCCATTTGCAAAGAAAAGGATTTTTTCCGCGCCATCCTGAGTAGCCTTTGGGCTTTTTGAGAACCTTGAGAGAAATAAGAGCCCTGCGCAAGATCTACGCTTTTGAGAGAGATCCACAAGAGTGAGGAGAATCCGGGCTACAGAGACTATCTGGTGAGAGTGAGAAAATCATCACCACTGAGAGTATCCGCTAAAGTTACCTGGACCACCCCAGACAAACTGCCACACAGTTCCCCATACCCATCTACAGAACAGAGAGAATACAATGAAAACCAGACGCGCGTGCACATCCTTGAGAGAGAAAGAGAAAAAGTATCCGCCCAACCCATCCTCACCTTCCATCTATAAGATAACCAAAGAAAACTTAAAAAGATTTTTTTTTAAGCACCAACCCATGGCCAAGCCCACGCCTTGCTCTTCAACCCACATCTGTTCCATGCCAGGCACTTTCCTGGTTCCCTGAATCATCCGTTGGAAATAGTTCATGCATTTGAATCTGGAATGCAGGGCTTGTCCTTGCGTCTTGGATTTTAAACAAATTGATCCACTGCAGATCATGAACAATCCGTAATGACTTCCCATCCTGCTTAACCACCGCAAAGATCAGACTTGAGTAACTTGATGTTGATTGCTTGTAAAGGCCCGTCCCTGCACGCTTGCACACCAGCTCCAAGAAGGGCCCCCAAACAGCTTGCGGAATTGGAATTGGCTTGATCTGCCAAGGTTCATGTGGAACCGTCAGAATCACATAAGGGTCTCTTATCTTTCTCTTTAACAGTCCCTGCTCTTCAGGTCCAAATGCAAGCGCCCTTTCACAGAGGAAAAGTAAAGAAGTCAGCAAACCCCGTTCCTCTGTGCTTAACCAGCCTGGCGGTCCAAAGTCAAGGGCCGCAACCCGCTCATCCATTATCCGCTCTAATCATGTTACCCATCCTGACACCTTCAGCAGAGATTTCCAAGGGTCCCGCGACCAAGGGATTGGTCGGAGTGGTCCTTTCAGATCCTGGGGCATTGCTTTGTTCCAGGGACAGACCTTTTGCGCTACCGGCTTATACTTACCAACATTTCACTGTGCCATCCGCAAGCATCCATTACCATAGGCACTAGTCAAAACCAAACTGCGGATTTTTCTTTGGCTCATGAGTGTGGCACAATGATAGTGTTTTTGCAAAGTACCTCCTGGAAATGCACACTGAGGAAAGGGACTTACTTCCAGCACTCACTCCCTACTTCCCACCTGCTCCTCACCGGTCAACCGCCCGCACAAAGCCGGAGCTTTTTCCATGTGGTAACCTTGGCCAACTAGTCAAAATCCACCTCTGGCCCACCCTTGAAAACAAACTCCGCTCCGGGGTCCTCCTCCTCCTCTCTTGCCAAATCCTGCATCCACTTCCCCAACCCCTGATTGCTGATTGTGGTTTCAAATTGCCCGCCGGACAAATATTCCACTGTCAATGATTCCTTCCCCGTCTCTGGATCCAATGCCATTTGCTCTTGGAACCCAAACATGAATGGCCATCCTAAAATAGCCTCCCCGTGATCAACCAATAGAAAAGAAAGTGGTTTATGGACCCTTGCAACCATCTCGCTCTTCCTCCTCCACAACCCCATCCACACAACACGCCCCGCCATTAAGGGCGTGAAGGCCCATTGCGCATTTCTTCCAAACCATGATCATTTCATCAACCAGCCTAGACGGAATAAGGTTCACCATGGAACCTCTATCCACCAGTGCCCATACCTTCCTTCCAGAAATCTTCATTGGAACGTAAGCCAGCAGAGCTGAAATGGATTTCATCCCTGCTAGGTTGCGCTCTGCAAAATCCTGAGCCAAGTTCACCCGCTTCACCATTGGAGGGATCCTATTGTGTCCGCCATCCTTCAGCACCTGAACCATCTCATCTACTACCACTGGCAACACCACCACCAACTCCTTCAAAGTCAAGGGAATAGTCTTTTAATTCCCCATCACTCTGCGCACAATTTCCACCACTTTCTTCTTCCCCGCTGGATTCACCAGCTGTCCATCCATTTCCAGAATGCGTGCAATTGGCTTAGGAGCTGCGGGCGGTACCCATTCCTTGGAATCCACATCCATCCTTTCCACCGCTGCCAGTTCCTCTGTCACTAGTACCCTTACTTCCGCCTCCACGCAAGGCGTTTCCATACCCCAGGACCAGTGACAACCCCAAGCAAAGCTTGAGCAGTTGCCCCAAAATCCTGTCCTTGCGCGCGCACTTGTTCCATTGCGGTTGGATTCCCAGGCTCTGTGGAGATCTGCTCACCCTTTGGAAACATGAATCCCATTTGCACCATTCAAACCAATCCTGCGTTGGGGTCCTTTGTCATGTTATTGCACCCTGAATGCCAATTCCCACTGTCCCTGCAGTAATTGCATAACCGTGGTGCGGGCAGATTAGACGGCGGAAGTGGTCCCCCAATGTGAGGAGGTGGATTGCGCAGCCCTGACAACATTCAACTCAGGAATATCTGTAAATCCTTCATCAATTCTGTCATCTTTCTAATCTCCGGGCTTGTCATTGGTGGTGTTGCCAGAGCGTGTTCTGTTTTTGAGGGGACTGCAACCACATCTTGCGTCAGTGCTGCCAGAGTGTGGGAAGCAGACTTCTTTGACCCTTTTGGAAACAACCTTGCTGTGTCCTCCATCATTTACTTCAAGTCCAACTTGCTTTCTGTTGAGGAATCTCCCATCCACCCACTCACGCCAACACAGCCGCGGGTTTGCCTTCACTTCCCTCTGGTGTCACGTGACTGTCACAACATCTTGCTCAATCTCTCAATCCCTCATCTGCTCACTCCTTCTCTCAACCCCGCTCATTCCACACACCTCCTTCCAATCCACTCCCTTCACTCTCCTCACTTGCTCCCTTCCTCCCCTTACCATCATTCCATCTTCCGCTTCCAAATATCCATCCTTTACCCTTCCAACCACTTCCAACCTATTCTCAATACTGACTCCAATACAACCTGGCCTCCAATACAATATCAATACAATCATTGCCATCACCCATCACCTCACAGCTTTGTCGATTCCTTTTGTTCCTGTTCACTTGTGAGATTGTCTCTCTTCCTAACCTTTTGATTGGTTACTCATCCTCGCTTGACCGCCTCAGCTTGCTTGCTTCTTCCTGTCTCTCCATTCTCCTCTCATCTTTTCCTTTCATTCCTTGCTGTTTTCCTCAAAGTGAGATTGTCTCCTCCTGCTTCTCTCCTTGCTTCATTTATTTTTTGAGCTTGTTTGTTGAAATCATCTTCATCAGTCTGCTGGTCTAGGTAATAAATTTCTAAGAACTCTTCACGGTTAAAAGCCAAAAGGAAACTCTTACCAACCTCCAAGCTACCAATGGCCTCACCTGGGCCAGCAGATTTGAACTCTCCGCTTCTCAAGAAACTCACCAACTCAATTCCGATCCTCACGGAGTCCAACTTCTTGCTATGGCAATCAAAGCTCATGACCATCTTCTCCCTTAAGGGAATCGCCAAGTGGCTTCAAACCTCCAAAACCAAGAAATGCCCCGCCAAAGTGAACCTTGAACTAGTCAGATATATTCTTGCTAAGCTGGAAAACAGAACCTACATCAAATGTGTTAAGGACTGTCATCTAACCAACGGTATCAAATTATGGAAATCGATTATTGAATTTTATGCCTCCTTGCAAACGGCAAATCAATCTTGAGTTTTCTTCAATTTCCTCAACCTGCAGTTTGATACTAAATTTGTTGACAAATTCATCATGGATGTGAAAGCCTGCCTGATCCAAATCGCCAAAATTGGAATCCGAATGGACGACGATATTGTCGCCTACTTGATTCTCTATAAATTTCCCCCTCAGCTTGAACATCTCAAGACCACGATCAGGCATTCGCTTGGAGAGTCAAAAATTGATGGTGATCTGGTCCTTAGACACCTGAATCAAATAAAAAACGAGATAGCAGTAGGAACCTATGCCTCCGCCATGATGAATAACGCAACAAGACAGGAAGTAATCAAATGTAAACCCACCTGGCACAACCCACAGTCTTCGCACCCCAAGAATTTGTGTTGGTGGTTGTATCCCCACCTGAGACCTGGCCAGAACACAAACTCCGGTGAACACAGCACCTCCTCAAAGCCGCCTGTCGCCAAAACCGTGTCCGCGAACTTGTCTTACACCTTTGCCATGACCAATTCCCGTTGACTGACCAGAGAATCTGTCATCTTGGACTCCGGAGCCTTGCAGTCAATGTTCAATTCCGCAGACTTCTTTGACAGCCTTGACAAGGACAACACTCAAATTAAAACTTGAAAAGAAAGCTCCATATTAACTGCCAAAGGCGTTGGAACCGCGAGAATCCTATCTGACAACTGCACTGTCTACCTCAATAAATCGCTCTTCGTTCCCCATCTGGCGGCAAACCTCATCTCGTTGGGTCAATCGCTCAACAAGGGTTGCTCCCTCCATTGATCAGGCCCAGCCGGTTTCATTGTGAACTTCAAAGGTACACCAATTCTTTTTGGGGACATCAAAGATAACCTTCTCATCTTCAAAGATTTCTTGCTTCCTCATTCTGAATTGGCGTACTCCTTCATTGGCCTGTCTGTCATCCACAAACGATTTGGTCACGTCAACATGAATCAAACCAAACTGATTTCGAAGGACTTCCCTTGTGTCAAATGGGAAAACCTTCCATGCGAGTCCTGTGCTCTTGGAAAAATTCATTGTTCTTTGTTTCCCAGTCATGTTCCCTCTCCTTCCAAACCTTTTGCTCGGATTCACGCTGATGTGTGTGGGCCAATAGACCCTATCTCCAAGACCAGTAATCAATACTTTCTTCTTCTCACCAACGACTACTCCCGTTTCAAGACCTGCATTCCAATCAAGCACAAGTCCAATTTTGTGGATGAAGTGATAAAATTTGTCAAGCTTAACTCCAACAAGTTCAACTATCAACTCAAATGCTTCCAATCGGACAACAGCGGCGAATTTGTGAACTCAAGATTGTCCACCTTTCTTGCAGACCTGGGAATTGAACACACCACTTCTGAACCTTTTACCCCGCAACATAACCCAATTGCCAAACGCAGCAACCGAACACTTCTTGAAGCCACAAGAACCATGCTCATTGACATGTCCATCCCAAGAAACTTGTGGGATGTGGTTCTGGTTGGTTGTAGCGAAGTCCTTAATCTTGTTCCTTCTGTAGACTCCAAGGTGAACCCTTCTGAACTGTGGCACGGAGTTAAACCCAAGCTCAGTTTGATTCGTGCACTGGGGTCCAAGACTGTCATTCTCAACCTGCGTCATAACCTCGGAAAATTTGAAAAGAATGGCTGGGAAGGCATACTTGTAGGCCATAATCTGGATCTCAACTCCTATCAAATCTTCATCCCCAAACTCGGGGAGACTGTTTGTTCAAAACATGTCAAAATTTTTGAGGGCTTGAAATTAACTGACCATCCTCTGACTTCTGAATGTCCCCTTGATCCTCTCCTTGATTCCGAATCCAATCTTCTTGACATGCTATCCTCAATCAATCACAATGATAAGCTTGTCAATCCAACTAATGTGGACGTCACTTCCGCTCCCAAATCTCAACTCATTCCACTTGATAATCCCAATCCTCCACCAATGGAAAACTCCTCCAAAAGCTCTCAATTGTCGTCGGAGTCATCCGATGAGAGCAAATTCTTAAGCCAAATTGCTCCACCTTCCAGAGAACTGAGAGATAGATCCACTCTTCAGCCGCCTCAACGTTACGGCTTCCTCTCCAGAACAATCCCTCAAAACTACGCTGAGATTAAATGCTCCCCGGATCACAAAAACTGGATCAATGGCATGAAGAAAGAACTCAAGGGTATTGAAACAATGAAAGTCTGGACCGGGTGCCACTCTCTTCCAGAAGGAAAAAGAGCGCTATCTACGGTCTGGGTTTATCAACTCAAAACCGAACCTGATGGAGATGGACTCATCTTCAAAGCGAGATTGTGCATACAGGGTTCTCGACAACTTGAATTCTTGGACTACGGCAAGACCTATGCTCCAACTGGTCAAATAACAACCCTTTGAACCATACTGGTCTACGCCTATCATCACAATCTTCCAGTAACTCAAATGGACATTAAAGCTGCCTTCCTCCATGCCGAACTGGACGAGGACATTTACATCAAGTCTCCTCCCGGCTATGACACCCCTTTCTCCTATCTCAAGTTGAATAAAGCTCTGTACGGGCTGAAGCAGGCCCCAAAATCCTGGTTTGACACCCTAAAAAGCTGGGTACTCAGTCAAAACTTTGTTGTATCTTCATCTGATCCATGCCTTTTCATTAACAAACTTACTCAGGTCTACATATTCTGCTACGTTGACGATCTTGTGATCATCGGCAATTTGAGCGATTTCAGAAAAGATCTTCAATCCCGCTTCTCCATTTTGCATGAAGGACCTTTGTCAAAAATCCTTGGAAACTATATTGTTGACTCGCCGTCTGGACCATGCCTTCATCAACCGGCTCATATCAATACTGCCCTGTTTGAATTGGGACTCACCAATTCAAAACCTATCAACACCCCAATTACTCCTAATGTCAATCTCAAATCGGCCTCCGACAAAGATGCCTCCAAATTTGCCGCCCTCAACATCAACTATCGTTCATCCACCAGCTTTCTCAACTTCATCGCCACAAGAACTAGACCCAACATCTCATACGCTGTTTCCTCCTTGTCTCGATTCAACGCCAAACCTGGTCTGACTCATTGGACCAAAGCCAAGCACGCCTGGCGCTACATCAAAACCACACGGGACCTGGGACTTTGCCTCAAAAACGATTCCTTCAAGTCTGATCTCGAAATCTGGAGCAACTCAGATGGCGGTAATGAACCGACGTCAAGAAGGAGCCACACAGGTTACCTAGTACTGCTTTATGGCTGCGCAGTGTTGTGGCACAGTAAACTTCAGTCAACGGTTTCCCTCTCATCCACCAAGGGAGAACTCGAATCTCTTGTGCTTGCAACGCAAGAAAAGATCTGGATCACAAACTTATTGAAAGAGCTCAACCCCTTGATCTCTCTCACATACTGCTCTCACATTGACAACAAGTCTTTGAAAAACCTCATCAACTTCAAGTCCCATTGCAACACGCTCAAGCACGTAGACATCCAAGTAAAATGGCTTCAAGAGCAAACAGCCTCAAAGGTTCTCGTCACCAACCTAGTGAACTCCGAGGAAATGCTGGCGGAAGCCCTCACAAAACCAGCCACTAAGCCCTCTGTCAAAACCCTAGTAAATTCAATACTACAATCTCTCAACTGAACACGGCGGCGTGTTGAGGAATCTCCCATCCACCCACTCACGCCAACACAGCCCCGGGTTTGCCTTCACTTCCCTCTGGTGTCACGTGACTGTCACGACATCTTGCTCAATCTCTCAATCCCTCATTGGCTCACTCCTTCTCTCAACCCCGCTCATTCCACACACCTCCTTTGAATCCACTCCCTTCACTCTCCTCACTTGCTCCCTTCCTCCCCTTACCATCATTCCATCTTCCGCTTCCAAATCTCCATCCTTTACCCTTCCAACCACTTCCAACCTCTTCTCAATACTGACTCCAATACGACCTGACCTCTGATACAATATCAATACAATCATCTCCGTCACCCATCACCTCACAGCTCGGTCGATTCCTTTTGTTCCTGTTAACTTGTGACATTGTCTCTCTTCCTATCCTTTTGATTGGTTACTCATCCTCGCTCAACCGCCTCAGCTTGCTTGCTTCTTCCTGTCTCTCCATTCTCCTCTCATCTTGTCCTTTCATTCCTTGCTGTTGTCCTCGAAGTGATATTGTCTCCTCCTGCTTCTCTCCTTGCTTCATTTATTTTTTGTGCTTGTTTGTTGAAATCATCTTCATCAGTCTGCTGGTCTAGGTAATACATTTCTAAGAACTCTTCACTTTCAACTGCCCAAAAAATGACAAGGATGCCCGGAAGAAGCGCAATACTCCCATCCAACAACCTCTTTACCAATTTTTTGTTATAAAAGTGCCGCTGCACCTGCCCCCGGAGTTGAGGACCAAGTCCTCCCAAAAACTCCCTTTTTATTGTGCCCGTCTGTCCCAATATCGCCTTGTTCTTTTCCAGGTAGCAATAAATCCAATCAAACATTGCTATGTAATTCCCCAATTGCACCCCCATCCGGACTCCGCCATTTGCGCTTGCTTCCGCCGCGGCTTGCTTGAAGTTGCTTTCCCAAAACCAAGGTTTGCGCCTTCCCCACCGCGCCAAGATTTTGGCCTTCAGTTTTGGCCAATCAAGTTCCTCATAACCTTCCATCTCCTCCACATCCCAAATCTTCTCTTTTTCTGTAATGAAGAAGACAACAAGCCAAGCCTTATCCAAACCTGTTGCACCTTCTGTGTTGGCAATTCCTTTGTATTTTGCGAGGAATTTCTCAACATCCTCAGTGTTGAACCAGATATGTGGATAGTCCCGCTTCCTGATGCAAATGGGCTTGTGATTGGCGCCATCATTGGAGCAAGGAACAACATATCCCGCCCCTGATGAGGGTTGCTTCTGAGAAGCCGGAGGAGGAGGAGGAGGAAGAGGAGTGGGGATAAGGTTGGACAACCCCACAACAGTTGATGGGTGGTACTGGGACATTGGGCTTGTTAGTTTCAAGAGACAAGGAACAAAAGATTACTTCCCAGCCAGACACCCAGATGAGGAATTCAGAAGAGGACTTATCCTTAAAAGTTTCCCAAGTTTGGAAGTTATTGATCCCTTGCGTCTGTAAACCCTGAGTGTGACTGTTCACCCTTTGACTGAGAGATAGAGGAATGAGAGTAATGATCCTTGCAAAACCTATGATGATCCTCTGTCATCCTCTGTGATCTGATGTGTTCCCCTGATCCATCCAGGTTGAGGGTGTTGTTTAAGTAACCTCCCCCTCAACCTTAACCTAAGTACAACCAGAAACAAGCAAGAATAATGAAATAAAACCCCTAAGCACAGAGCCCTAGCCCCAACCCTATCCTTCTCATCCCATAATCCACATCCCATACCCCATATCCATCTGTATTGCCTGCCTGCCATTACCTTCAACCGGTTTGTCCTTCTCATGAAGTGGCCCTTTTGCCATGCCCAACTTGGAGCCCCCTGGACATGTTCAAATCTGCCCAATGCGCCATTCCAGATATCTGTGGTATATCTTCCCAATCCAATCTGCACAATCTGTGCGCAATCCGTCCAATCCAATCCGATCCATCCTGCGTCTCCAGATGCTGAGCCTGATTTGACTGCTGCTGAGCCTGCAGCGCAGCTTGATGCGGAAAAGACACACCAATTGCTGAGCAGGCAGTGCGCAGCCAATTCCAACTTTTATCTATAAAAGACCACCACAACACCCAGTGAATAATTGCATCATTTTAAAGCAAAGTTACTAGAGTTAACAACATGAAAAACACATAAATTTTGACTTGGTTCAACCCCTGGGTATTACCCAATCCACAACATAATAAAACTACAAATAAAAATCTTATAAAACACCACAAAAATTCAAGAGAAATCTCTTTCAAACAACTATCCCGCAGAGATTTAAATGCAGCCCATTCAGATATAAAAGTATTCTATTTTGAATTTTCACATTTTTGAAAAAATTGATTCAGTAAGGAATTCAGCTACTTTAGACACCTGGACCACTGGAGGGGTATCTTCACACAACCAAAAATTGATTTGCACATCCCACCCCTGAGACTTCTTTTGAAAAACCTCTGGATACCAAAAAAAAAACAATTGGAAAATAGAAAGAACAATTCAAGATTTGCATAGCATGCACACAGAGTGAAAGTTTCCAAAAAAACAAAATACAAATGGCCAGGGAAGCCCAAAGCCAGATATAGTAAGGATGTTTGAAGGAATGATTAAGCTTGTGTTCAGCTGTTGGAAAAAATTCATGGTCAGTGGAAAATTAAATTTTTTTCCCTTTGTATACCCCCTTCCATAATCCATTATCATTAAAAATTTCACAAAATGATGCTACCATACATAAACTTGGTGGAGGGAAAATCAGGATTTCAATGACCAATTTTGGGACCCATGGGCGTCCACTTCTGAATAATCTCCACTTTTTTCCAAATATTATAGGAACCCTGAAATCAATAGATAATAAAAATGA
Organism: Puccinia polysora; assembly: GCA_025617555.3. Lineage (NCBI taxonomy): Eukaryota > Fungi > Basidiomycota > Pucciniomycetes > Pucciniales > Pucciniaceae > Puccinia > Puccinia polysora. The sequence goes on along the minus strand of CM062633.1, from coordinate 26,709,449 downwards.
AGTGGGTGACAAGCCAAACTACTGCCAGGTATTTCATAGAGCAGGAAATTAATTAAGCATGCAGAGAAAAATTTGGCATAAGAAACTGATTGACTGGAAATTTCAATTTTGGGAAAATTGGAAGTGAAAAACAAGTATTCCAGATTTGTGGAGGGAGATAAAAAAAGGGATGTTTCATCAAGGAAGATTGACAAGTAAGCTTTTGGAGATTGAAAAAAAAAATAGAAAATTTCCTTTAGTAAGATTATTTGGACCTGATCAAGCCAATATTTTAAGCAAGTGGGTTTGAAGGAGTATTGGTGGAATTTATTATCATTTTATCTTTTATTTATTCCACTATTTATTGATATTAAATAAAATACTTCATGAGAGGACCAAGTGAGAAACCATATTGAAAGATCTTACAGAATAAATTTTATACAGATATGCAGGGTTCAAACTTTGAAATTAAGGCTATTCTTTTGAAGAAACTTTGAAAAAGCCCTCTATTAATTGTCTCCTCCAATCCAATAGTGTGAAAATAAAAATAAAACTGATGACTTGGGGTATTCTGCTTACTGTTTTTGGAATTACCCAGTGGAAAAACCATTTCCAGAAAATCAGTAAGCATTTGAAAATGGTTCTTCAATATTGCAGTTCATCTAGGATCAGTTACAGTTAACTCTGTCGTTGATAATAATTTCTCTTGAATTCCCAATAACAAAAAACCACCAAAATTTTCTTTTTTTGTTTTTTTTGTTATTTCATTATCAAATCCCTTTTAACTTCAAAAAATTACTAGATTAACCAATACAATCATTCCTAGGATTCAATCCTTAATTTTTATCTCAAAATGAATTTTAAATTAGGGCGTATCAGGGTTAGCCCACCCACCATTTTATTAATGGTGGGTTTCAGTAAAATACCCCAATTGTTAAAACACCATTAAAAATCAAAAAAATTCACTTATTTAACATCAGTGGTGTCATGGTTACCTGAAAATAAATGAGTTTTTTGAGATAAATTATTTGAAGTTTTTTAAAAACTCAACAAAAATTGGTCCATGTATTGTTCAATGTCATACACCCCTGGTTTCCCACCTCCTTCCACCTCTGAACTCATCAGAAAAATCTGATTTATCACTCTCATCACTTCCTCACTCTCATAAATTTATTTATCTCATCACTTGATTTCTCTTACTATATTCCAATGGCTGCTCATCAAACCTGTGCCTGCAAGTCCCACAGAAATACAATGCACCAAATCAAACATCCCCCAGGAACTCTTCAACAAAAAATCCTCCCTCATCAGCTTCCAAATTCTCAAGTCAGCTCAATAGATCTGACAAAATCATCCTGTTAAACTGGCTCAAAATTCCCTTCAACTATGACACTTGCCTTGGATCCAAAAATGAAAAATGAGTTGTCCAATTTCCATAGTCTAAGTTAAATGGTTATCTCCTGATGGCCAATGAAACAAAGAATTAAAAAAAAATTATGCTGTATTTTTTATCCAAAATTATGAGGGAGAAATTCAAGAGCTGTAAATCCAAGGACAAAAAGGCCAACTCAATGTCAATCTACACTGGCTTTGATCAAAGAGGAGGAAAAATTCCAATTTTTCAGGCTTTGAAGATATAATAGAGAAGAAAGATTCAATGAAGTGCATTAATTGAAACTCCCTGATTTCAAAATAAAGCTCATTTATATTTTCATCCAAAAAACAGTCAAATCAAAAATTGAATCAAAAAAGCTTGAATTTGAAAAGAAAATTTGGGATTTTTGACTGAATATTGATGTTCAAAAGCAGAAAGCTGAGAGTATGGATCATCAAAAAAAATTGGATGCTGAGTGGATATTGAAGCAGGCTGAGTTTCAGTTTCAAACAGAGGCAAAGTAGAAGCATTTAACGGAAGATTGGTTGGAAAAGGAGATAGAAAAACTTGCAATGGAAAAAAAACATAGCTTGATTTTTCTGAAAAGACCTTTTCTGGTCATGTCTCTGTATTTTTTTCCAATTTTCTCCTCTAATCTTTTTCCCTCCCATACACATACTTTGATTGGGGTGAGGATCAAGAGGGATTCAAATCAATGTATAAAATTTTGAGGGTTTCAAGCCTTATTATTGCCACATCTCTGTATGTTTTTCCAATGATACCCTACCATCTTGTTCCCTCCCATCCCCATACTATAATTGGGGTGACGATCAAGAATGGATTCAATTCAAGGTATAAAATTTTGAGGGTTGAAATATTTATTCTTGCCATGTCTCTGTATTTTTTTTGAATGACCTCCTCCAATCTTGTTCCCTCCCATCCCCATACTTTGATTGGGGTGAAGATCAAGTAGGGATTCAATTCAATGTATAAAATTTTGAGGGTTGCAAGCCCTATTCTTGCCATATCTCTTTATGTTTTTCAAATCATCTCCTCCCATCTTTTTTTCAAAATTGCCCCTGGAATGCAAAGGGAGGAAGGCACAGACACTCATACTCATAGAACTCAAGGATGATTGATCTGAATTTAATTTAAGAATTAGACAGGAGAAGTAAAAGTGATGGAGAAATGGAAGGATAAGAAGAGCAGTCCAGGAAGAGGTCATTGAAGAAGGAGTTGTTGAAGAAGTAGTTGTTGAATCAAGTAAGAAGTAGTATACTAATTCCTTGTGGGAATCATTCCAGGAGTGAAAAAGAGGCCAGTATATGTGAGAACTGAGAAGGAGACCTTGATGGATGAGTGACTGGTTTTGCAGGTTGAATTTCCCATGGTATTACATGTTGAATGATTGGGCTGGAGGATGTATTTGACTGATTGTGTGATGGGTCTGTCCAGGAAGGTTTGAAATGTACAGATATGGAGTTCTGGGAGTATGGGCTTAACAGACAGAGTAGATTCTGTACTATGTATATACCACATGTAATATGTACTAACTCATATATAAATTGGTTTGAGGAGAGATAGAGGATGCACCAAGCCATGGAGAGTGGGAGAGATCTTCAGAAATTTGACTGAATCACATGACACAATGGTAAGGTGTACATGGACATAGAGTTTATACCATACAGGGAGAGGGCAAACCTGGTAGGAAAAGATGGACACTGGAAGAGATGCAGGATTACTATCTATTGGAAGTTACAGGATTATATTAGTTTGGGTTTGATATGAGGGTGAAGCTGATGAGAGTTTGGATTGGTTTATTTGAAGGAGTTTCAAAACTGTGGTTATGACACTTGTTTCCTCCCATCCACATAATTTGATTGGGGTGAGGATCAAGAAGGGATTCAATTCATTGTATAGAATTTTGAGGGATGTGTGAGAATAATTTGTGATGCAGAAAAAGGGTGGTCGTGTAAATAACAAGGGATTAAATGTGGTGTTGCATGGCATAGATTAAAAAAAAATTGTAAAAAAAAGCCATCAGTTGTGTTATAATAAAGGAGGAAAATTAACAAACATTGAAAAAAAAATACCAGCTGATGATCTGAACAAAAAAACAAAAAAAAATGATCAGACATTTTATGATCATCCTTGGAACATGATGGGATGAAAAAAAACTAACATACATTATGTTGATCCTAACAAAATAATGAAAAACCAAAAAAATAACCATGAGTCACTCAAACATACATACATACCAAACAATCAACCAAAAATAAAAGAAAAAAAACTCACTTGAACAGGAATTCAGTATCAGAGGTATAAAAATAAAGAAAAAAAGAAAAACCTACAACATCAAAAAAAAACAGGAAATCAGCCACCTGCATCACTGCAGTCAATTGCTCTTTGATTGGGCAATTGAGTGCTTGATCAATTGCAAATCAATTGCTTTATTGATTGCAAATTGATGAATAAATTTATTTCTTAAACAATTTGAAATTGACTGCTTGATTGATTTGCGATGGATCAAGCAACCAATTTGCAATCAATTTGCCATCAATCAAGAAATTGATTTTAAATTGATCAATCAATCAATTTGCAATCAATCAAGCAATTGATTTGCAATTGATTTGAAACTGCTCAAGAAATCAATTTGCAATCAATCAATTGATCAATTCACAATCAATGAAGCAATTGATTTTCAATCAATAAAGCAATTGATTTCAACGGGAAGGTGGGGGAGGAGGAGGAGGGGAATCTAAGCAGAGGTGGCAGAGAGGGGAGGTGGGGGTACTGGTTTGAGGGTGGGTGGTTGGGTGGGATTGGTGATTTGAGGTGGATGCAGGTTGGTGAGGTTGATAAGGTGGAGGTGGTGGGCAGGTGGGTGAGGTTTGGAAGGTTGTGTTGGTGAGTGAGGTGGTTAGGTGAGGAGGGTGGGTTTGATGAGGCTTGGAAGGTGGTGTTGGTGAGTGAGGTGTTTTGGTGAGGTAAGTGGGTTTGGTGAGTTGGAGGAAGGAGTGGGCTGGTGATTGAGTGTGGTGAGATGGATGGGTTTTAGCCATGAGGTATAAGGGAGAGGTGGGTGGTTTAGTGAGTGATGAGGTATGAGGTGGAGGATAGTGAAGTCCAGTTTTTTTTGCCTAATTCCACCAGAAAGCACTATAATCATAATAAAAAAATCATCAGTCAGCCTAGGATTCTTGGTTCAAAAAAATAAAATTGCTATGTGATTTTTTACCTATTTCAAAACCAAATTTTACTCATCAAAGTGAGAAAGTGTGAGGGGTAGAATCTGCTCCCTCATGGCAGATGATGAGGGAAAAGATGAGACAGGGAAAACTTGAGGAGGATTGGGAATATCTTTTCCAAATATTTTTTCCCATTCATCTTGGATGTTTGGCAGAAGGTTGTGAAGTTTGATTAGAAATTTTGAGAAAGATGGTGATTTGATGTGGGGTAACAAGATGATGATGGGATGTATGTGAAGGAATGGAGATGTGTAGAAATTGAGATGAGATGTGGGCGAAGCAATGCATATGAGATTTAGTCATAGATGGGTGTTTTTAATGCCATGGATGGTGGATGGATGATGATGTGTAAATGGAGGATTTGATGATTGAAATCCTCCATTTCCATGAAACACACCATTTTGAAATTCACCAATCAGGGGGTATGTTTATTTCAGAAAAATTCCATTAAAATGGTGGCTTTCTAATGGCAGGTTTGCTAACTCTGATATACCCTAATGTCAAAGAAAAATACATAAACTAAAAATACAAAGCTTACTTATTTGGGATGAAAATAATGAGGATCCCCAAAAAATTAACCAATCCAGAACTTGAAGGATCACAAAAGATAGAAATGAATTTGTTTCCAAATTATTAAAAATCACCAAATTAATCAGCAGGTGATGGAAAATCACTAAACATCCACCACTGATAGCCTTTATTAAATAATGATAATAAAAAATTAAGATACATGCAGGATCCTCAAAATAACAAATTAAAAAACTGACAGATCTTGCAGATAAAACCAGGTAATTATCCTACAGATCCAGGGTCAGCTGGCTTACATCACCAAGAGGATGTGCTACACCATCCCTGGCTGCATTTCTAGCCTTAGCCTATGAGCACTACCCTCTCTTAGTGCCCTGAAGAAGATCCTTTTACCCCAAAAAATATTTATAAAGTACCTTCTTTGGCTTATGGTACCCCAGAGTTTACCAGTTATTATCCAGACCCCTTGCCATCCATTATCAAGTGTGTTGAGATGCGCTTCTCTCCTCCTCTCTCATAAGACATGTCACTGGACTTGTGAAAGTCCATCCTCTTTTTCTTCCTTCTCCTCTCCTCCAGTTGTCTCCCTTTTCCTCTTGTCTTCTTCTTCCCCATTGACAAAATCTGGTTGATCATTGGGATTCCTTTATCAACTAAAATCCCCACTCATTGTTTCTATTCCACCCAACTCTCACGCTCATCTTATCCTCAATCTTCACGCACCATTATCCTTATTATCACTATCAAGCCTTGTCCTTTCCAGAAGCCTTGAATCTCACGCACACTCTGTGGTTATTTGGTATGAAGACAAAACTTCACGTCTTAATCCATGCTCTCTTTCTGATACTCACTAATCAAAAGTTCTTTTGTTATCAGAGGTTGTAAGCCAGATGCCTCTGTATCTCATTGTCTGAAACTTCTGGAGCCTATTTATTTTCTTTTTATCTTTCTCATTGTCTTTCTTTGTCTTATTGGGTACAAAACTCTGGTATGATTCTTTTGTGTCTCATTTTTTTCCATATTCTCTATTGTTTCCTAACAATTCTCCTCTCTAAAAGTCTTTTTTCTTGAGCAAAAATAAATATTGCCAAGTTCATCAAAGTGCTTAAAATATTTAAGCAAGTGATTTATGACCTCAGTCTGAAATACATCATTCTTATTTCAAAACCATTATTTCTTTTTGCATTAAAGCTAAATCAATAAATCACCAAAATTTGATCTAAAACCCTTCAAATTTGAAACTTTGTAGGTACCCTTTTTGTAATTAATCAAAGAAGTTATTTCCCTCTTTCCTTGGCTTTTTTGCTGTCTTGCCCAAAAATTTTTACCATTTAGTTGTGTAATACTTCCTCCTTGTTAATTAAAAAGATCTTCATCTTTCAGGATAAAGATTCAGATTTGATCCCCTGGAGAGAGTTGTTTGTGACCCCCAGTGTGTATAAAACTGTGGCTCCTCTTTTATAATATATTGAAAAATTTTTCAACCAAACCAGAATAAACCTTTCACTTACTCCAATCATATTTATTTATTTGGAGTCCAAACCATTTTTACTTTCAAGAATATTATTTTTTTTTCCACTGTATCACTTACTGTAGCTACAGGATTGCAAGGTTTCTGGAATCAGGAAGCAGACAATGATTTAGAATCATTCCAATTCTCTTCCCATTCCATGTGAGCTTGATTATTTTTTTTAACTGGAAAAGTCTCCTTTTTGGTTTTCCTGATTTCATTTAGCTTGAGGTTGGAGTGGTAAAAGAGGAGTTTTGCTGATTGGGATACAAATCCGCCCATTTTAGGCAAGAAAGTTGTATCACCAATCACAGGCAATATGAAAGCACATACCACTCTTCCATCTGGATATTTTTTGGTTTTGATGAAGTATACTCCTTTCTAAAGATCCAGTAGCTCAGAAAACTGAGGCTTGAATAGATTTTTCAGTTGGAATGACTTAAATTCCTTGGGTGTTGGCATGAATTGATAGACAAAAAGACTTTGTGGCTTGTAACAAACATTGGGTTTAAGTTTGAAAAATATTAAGAATATTACACTAAGAGATATGCTTTTTCCACTGGTATTTATCCTGTGAGGATTCATCCAATCAATGTAAATTCAAATAAAAGGTTCCCCATTCCTGCTGTGTAAACTTGATTTGTTTGAACCTTGAATTTTTTCCACATAGTTCCATCCCAAATATTGCAAATTTTAGTAGGATTACTGGCTTGATGATTTTCAGGTTCACTGAGTAATTCTTTAAACCAAGGGATAATTAATTTCCTAGGAATCCATTTATTGAGAAATTGGTGTCCAAACTGTGTCAGAGGATAAAAAAGGGCATATAAAAGTTAACCAAACCCTCAATTTTGTAATTGCGGGTTTCAACCCTAATCCCCCATTTCAAACCCACAATTAGAAATCAAAAAAACAACTTATATCACATCAGATGTTTCAAAGTTAACTGAAATAAATGGGTTTTTCAAATAGAGTATTTAAAGGCTTTCAAAACCTCAACCACATTTCATTACATATAATCAACCCTGGTTTCACCTCCAACCTCATTGGAAAAATTTGATTTGATTTTCATCACTCTCATCACTTCATCACTCTCATCACTTCATCACTCTCATCACTTCATCACTCTCATCACTTCATCACTCTCATCACTTTATCACTCTCATCACTTAATCACTCTCATCACTTCATCACTCTCATCACTTCATCACTCTCATCACTTCATCACTCTCATCTATTTCTATCATCTTTCCTTCATCACTCTCATACCCTCATCACTTCATCACTCTCACCTTGGTTCATAACTCTTATCACTTTATTGCTTTCATCACATCCATCCCCTCATTGCTTCATCACTTCATCCCCCCTTTCATCAGATCCTAACTCTTATTGCTTCATTGCTTCATTGCTTCATCCCTTCATCCCTGCTTTCCTCACATTCCTTCATCAACTTATTGCTTCATCCCTTCATCCCTCTTACTCTTTTTAAATGGCCCCTCAGTGAAACCCCCCCCCCCCCCCCGCAATTCCACTCAACCAAAGCAAACATCCCCCAGGAATTCAAAATCCAAAAAACCCCCATCAGCTTCCAAAGGCTCAAGTCAGCTCACAAGAGCTGATTAAATCATTGTTTTAAACTGGCTCAAAATTCCCTCCAACTATGATTCTTGCTTTGGATTGGACAATGAAACACAATTTGGCCAAGCTCCATCCTCTAAGGTAATTTTTATCTCCTGATGGCCAATGAGAAAAATAATAAAAACAGGGAGGGGAAGGGGGAGGAGGAGGAAGGAGAAAACTCACCAGAGAAAATGAAGAAGGAGGGGTCCTGATTATCAATGGAGGAGGAGGATTAATTGGTCAGTTGATTGATTGAAGGGAGGAGGAAAAAAAGGAGGTGAGGGACTTACAGGGAGCAAAATAAGGGGGAGGAGGACCAGGGGGGACTTTGAGGTTGTTGTTGAGGAGAAGGAAGAAGTGTACTGGTCAGCTAGTGGGGTGAGGTGGGTGGTTTGGTGTGGGGCAAGGTGTGAGGTAGAGGTTTTGTTACCAAACCCTAATTTTACCCAAAAAAAAAAAAAAAAGAAAACAAAAAAACAAGAGTCAGCCTAGGATTCTTGTCTGAAAAACCAAAACCTATTTCACCTATTTAAAAACCAAATTCTACTCATCAAAGTGAGCAAGTGTGAGGGGTAGAATCTGCTCTCTCATGGCCAAAGATGAGGTAGAATTTGATACTGGAATGACTTGAGGAGGATTGGGAATATCTTCTTCAACTATCTCATCCTATTAATCTTTTATGTTGGCCAGAAGGTTGTGGAGGATTACACAACTGAAATTCCAGTTGATGAGGATCTTCTTGTATTTGAAATTTTGAAGCTTTTTTCATGTTTCCCTTAAGCTGGCCCATCTTCCTTTCAAAATTCCTATGGCATGCTCAATCCAAACTTGTGATTGGGCAAGATGATAATTGAAATCAGTTTTGGCTTGATCATTGGATGAAAAATCACAATACTCTCAAACCACATATTGCCCACTTGTGTAAGATGAATTGGCCAGAAGGTATTGATCTTGGTCAAAGTAGTCCTCTGGTTTTTGGGAAATCAGCATTCAATTGAAAACATAAGAATCATGATAAGAACCTGGACTTCCAGAATTGAGGGATATGAACTTCTTGTTTTGATCACAAAAGATTTTTAGTGACGCAGATTATCCATACAAAATGATAAAACATATTTGGTTTGGTCAGTGTTTTATCAAAGGCTTTGTAAAAGAAATGAATCAATTGCCTTTTTTTCCAATCAAAATAAGGGTTGCCATCTAGATTGGGTTTTTGACTCAAGGGGATGGTGGTTCCATCAACAAAACCAATGAAACCCAGAAAGCCTTCTGTCTCTATTACTTGAGATATCTCCTTGCATTCTTCTTTGGTTGGAAAACAAAGGACCAAGAAATGGAAAGATAGGATAGCAATCATGACTCTTTTGGTGTATAAGTCAATGGATCCATAACTGACCAAGAATATATTTTCTAATCAATTGAGTGCTGCTCCATTTCCATTTGAGCCCAATCTACAAAGAGCAACAGCCAGTTGCATAGCTGGATTTCATTGAGGATTACAAGACTTTTTGGGAAGATGTGGTGGCCTTAAGTCATCTTCAAATGTTTCATGAATGAAGGCAATAAATTTTGGAACAGTTTCTGGAAGATTAAGTTGGGGAGTAGATGAAGCTTTTGCCTTTCATAAATAGGGTTGTGGAGAGTGTGTCTTCTTGGAACCATGTTTTGCTTTTCCAATAGAGAATTCAAAGCTAACCAATTTGATTCCAAATCTGAGTCTGAATTGGAGTCTGAATCAGATTCAAATAATAAAAAAAGTTCAGTCATATTTTTTGTATTTTCAACTTGCTTCCAGGAAGTTTGATTGGAAATGTTGAAAAAGATGGGGATGTGATGTGGGGTGATGAGATGACAATGGGATGTTTGTGATTTGATGGAGATGAGATGTGTGTGATTTGATGGAGATGTGATTGGTATGAATTTTCTGAGGTGGAGGTGTGGATGGGTGTTTTGCATGCAACGGGATGTGTGTGATGTAAGTGAAGCGATGGAGATGTGTAGAAATGGAGATGTGAAGCAATGGAGATGAGAAGCAATGGAGATGAGATGTGTGTAATGCAATGGATATGGGATTGGTATGGATTTGCTGAGGCGGAGGTGTGGATGGGTGTTTTGCATGCAATGGATAGTTGATGGATGATAATGGCAGGTTTGATGTTTGAAACCAGCTATTTCCATGAAACACACCATTTTGAAATAAAACAGTTGGGGGGTATCTGTATTTCAAAAACCCGCCATTCAAAATGGCAGGTTTGGTCAAAAGAAATGAGGGGTTTCTGATGGCGGGTTTTGTGAACTTTGATACACCCTAATTTATGGTTTTTCTTGTCTTGAATCCAAAGTTTGGATACACAGGTAACAGGTTCCCCAACTGTTGAATGAAGAATATTATTAAATTTTTGAATATTTTGTGGGTTCTTGGTTTGCTTCATCAGACCATTTTTCTGAATAAAAAATTGTTTTTTTCCAAAGGATAGAGTTTTCAAAAATTTTCACAACTTATATTTTCAGCTAGATAATTGGCAATTGTGAATATTTTTTTCAATTTTGCAAGACTTTTAGGTATTTTGGCTGAATAATTGACCTTCCCAGTTCAAATTTAGTCAATAAATTTTCTTTTATGCTCCATCTTGATTTATTTCTGAAATAAATGGTCACAAATTCTTTCCTCAATACTTTGGTGAAGGAATTTTAGTGATGAGGTAAGGGCACTTGGAGTGTGATAGAGAAATTGAAGAGGAGTCATTGCAGATTTATCATAGATTTCCATTTTTTCTGGTTGGTACCGTTATATTCCACTACGGGAAGGAGCTCTATGCAGGGTTTTTTGTGAATGGGAATCTTCAATTGATGGCTTGAATGTGAAAAATGATAGGTTATATAATGAAATCAACCCCAGTTCAAATACAAACAAGGAATATACTTTTGAAGAATATGTTCACTCACAGGGCTGGTAATTGATTGTAGTGGCTCACTGGTGGGGTTCCTTTTGCTAATTGATTGGAAAATTTTTGGTGGATTTTTTTTGTATTTTGGTATTGATCAAACTTGATAAGTTATTTTATTAAGATTGATGAAACCTAGAAAAAAATCAGTCACATGCATTTGTAGAAAATTTTTATTGCAATATATGTGTTTGATGTGATTTTTTGGACCTTCCAACACCATTATATAGATTACCTCCATGTTCAAATTTCCTTTGGGAAAAACCAGAACATTTGAATATACTGTTTTTTCAAACTCTGGTAGTGTTCTCCAAGTTTTAGTTGAATTTGATGGGGTGTTAAGTCCAATTTCTTGAATTTCCAGAAATTGAAATGCTTACAGGGAAATAGATAAAAATCTTGGTCAAATTTCAAATTCAATATTACATCTCCTGATGATTTTAAGTACCCAAAAAAATAAAAAACTTATTGGCCACATTTTAAATATGCATATTCCATTCAGTGGGAATGTAATTTAAAATTATATTTTTATTTTGAAAAATATTCCAAAGAAATATATCATATTGAATGCACATGATTGACCCATATAAAATGCATGGGCAATAATAAGATCTTTGGATTTCAACTCAAAATAAAATTACCTGATTCAAAATCATTTATTTCATCTGAAGATTTACTATCTTAATTATAACACATGATTGGAATTCATATTTTGACATTAGGAAATTGTAGTAAACAACATTAAGCAAGGAAATATCACATTCCAAGATTTAGTCTGCTTCCCTAAAATAAAAGAATTCACAACTAGGAATATTCATTTTTCATAAATTTTTGTACAGAGACTTATGTCAATCATCTGGGGGTGTTTAAACAACAATTTTTGAATCATAACTGCTTCACATTGATATAATTGCTTTTTTATTGTTATGATGAAACAAAGTATCCATGTAGCTGTCCAAGAGAATTTCTATAAAATTTGATTTAATGGGGGTTTTTTAGAATGTATCTTATTTTAATTTTTCACACCCTCAATTTTATTTCTGGCTAGTTTTGAAGATTTATTATAAATTTACATATTTGATGATTTCAATAGTTGAAGAATTTGCAATAAATTTTAATAAATCCAAAGAAAAAAATGAATAAATCACCTCATTGAATTTCCCAAATTGACTTAATCTACTATTACATATGGTTCCCAGCTACCAGTTCAAAAAACATGAATGGAAGGCACATAGAGAAACAAAGACGGCTAAATAATACTTTCATAATAGCCAATGTGGCACCTAAAAATTTTCTTCTTCAATATCTTTGAGAATATAAATGTCAAAAATAAACTATTTTGAATATTCTTAGCAGGTTTGAGTTGTTTTTATTAAGCTTGAGGGCTTGGAGACTTTATTTCTTAGAAAAAAAAGAATTGGTTAGATAAATTTCTGGAGGAAAACCCAACACTCTTTTCTCAACTGAAGTAATATCCTTCAGGGATTCCTCACTTATCCATTTTTGACGTTTTAATGTGGGAAGTGAAGGTGGTTCATCAGGTTCTGTCAAATTTTTGGGTCTCAACAGAACACTTGTTTTAAATTTTCTTCCCCTCTTAATGCAGGGAATTTTTGCTATTTGGATATAAGCTTGGTCAAAGTAGTGAGAAATTTTGGAGATATTCTCAGCCCTCCAAAAATGGGCATGGTTAAATAACTCTTCCTCTTAACCCTCAACGTCAGAGATCAAGAAACTATCCAAGAAAAGAGCAGAAGTCTTGGGGTATAAGTACATCATCTGCAACTCTACTGCAGTTTTCTTCCTGATTTCCCTTTTGGTATTCTGTATTTTCAGAATATAATAAGCATTTAGTCATTGAAAAATGAGAAATATTTCTAAAAGATTCATTTGAAACACCTTCTTATTTAACCATTGAGATGAAGAAACATTCAATTCCCTGCTCCTGTAGCATCCTTCTGCCTTTCTTTTCCTTCTTACAAAGAGCCTTCTTGGAGATGAGCCAACAATTGATTATTTCAACCTTATTGGATGGGTTGTTTTAATTCCAGAATAAGGAGCAGTCCACCTCATTTTTGGGCCACATCTCCCATGCTCTGATTATTATTGCAGTCAAGGATGAATTCCATCTAGATGTTGGATTTTGTTCCAAGTGGTAGGTGGATCCGGGAATAACAGACTTTTGGAGCCAGGCATGTGCATGGACTATCCATGTCTTTTAATGGGAGTTAATTTGACCCATATAAATTGCTTCTAGTGATCAAGATTTTTAAGAATTGTTTTCTTGCAATTGGTGCAATGCATCCTTCTTGAAAAGTTGGAGCTCCTTTTCACATAGGTGTGAATTGGAGTTTTATTGTTTTTGTTTACCAGTGTTTAATGATATGGCATCAGTGATGGTTTCCTTCTTCTTTGAAATATGATTTTTGAGAGATTCAATTTTTACCCCAGTTGGAGGATTAGTAAGCTTGTTGTTTTTTGAATCAATTCCAAGAATTGCTTTTGTCCAATCAAGTAAGGATTTGGAAATACCACTTGAAGAAGGGGGGTCAAAAAATTACGCACATAAAAAGAGATTGAATATGGTTCCTGAGACATATTTTTTTCTTCTTCTGGTGTTGGTGGGATTGGCAAATTGTTTGTGCAATCATCAAGTATGATGAGGATGCAGGGTTCTCAAATTCATCATCTTCCTCAACACATGCCATATTGAATTGTCATCTGGAAGGGGCACATTTGATGGTTCAATTTTTGGTGGTGCTGGGTTGTCTGAGCCTCCAGCAGGTTTATTGAAATTTAATGAAAACCAGAATTCAGCTTTTATTTGGTATCATGATGATTGAGATCTCACACTGGGGGAACTAGTTCTTATTTAATTCCATTTTCAATCGGAAAATTCAGTTAACAGAGGAATTTTTTTTTGATTTGTTGAATCAGTATTGGTTTGCAACAAACTGATAAATAGGAAGTCAGGTTTTTCCTTATTAAACATCTTTAAAGTTTCAGAAATGAAGATATTATATATTTGAATTGCCCTTTGTTCTCAAATTTTTCTTTCAAAGGGAAAAGGCTGGGGAAATAAGTATAAATGTAGATTGGAAGCAAGTTTCCAACCCAATTGAAGCCTAATGATGAATTGATTCATCATTTAATGGGAAAGGAGACTTTAATTCTGCCCATCTGGAACAAAGATTGTGGGTGTTGTTTGTTCTTACTTTCATGTATTATTAAAGAGAATCAAAAGGGAATCAGCAAGCAATATGAGTGATTTCTTTTCTGAGATTGATTAAAAGTGGTATTTAGGGATTAAAATTGAATTTCACAATCTAAATTTCAACAATCAAAGTCCACAGAAAACATCCTTGAGCATTATTTTTCTCAAAAAAGCATTTTTTTTTCTTGATCCAACAAATTGACCAACAATTGTTTATTGCAGAAACAAGAGGAATGCAACAAGTTTAGTTGAAGAATAGCTGTATTTAAATTAATTAAGATGAAATCTTCCATAGTATAGATTGAAAATAAATTTCTGGAAATATCATTTATTTGGTTTAATTGGAACTTAATGTTTATCCTGAGTGAAGATTGATAATCCATGATAAATTTAAATGGCTTCATGAGTGGTTCTCTTTTTCTGCCATCATTTGAATCTTAAATTCATCAGAAATGTGACTCTAGAAAAAACAATGAAACAGCTTGAAAAAAATTTTTCCAATTGTTTTGAATTCTACTGTTGGAATTTAAATTTTGGAAAACTGAATAATTTGCAAGTGTGATTATTTCCCGGTCAAGTTCTGAATTTTTCAAATTTTTGTTCATTGAAGTGATGAATTTCCCCTTCACTTACTAATTAAATTTCAACTAGAAGTGATTTGTAAATATTTGATAGCTAAATAAATTTGGAAAAGAAAATCCAATTGCCTACTTCTCCTTTTGAGATGGGTGATGTGGATTCAGGAGGAATTTCAGGCAATAATTCATGGGACTTGCTGATAACTCATTGGTCCAGCTCCATTACTAAAAATGAAATAGATGAATAAAATTATTTGATATTCTTTTGGAATTTCAAGCAGATGGAATCAAAGGATCTAAACCTATTAAAATTTGATAATATTGCAAAACTAGTTGAATAAACAAGGGTGAATTATGATGTTCAAGCTGCCCACAATTCATTTTGAAAATCACAAGCAAATGATTGCAACAATTAGGGCATATCAGAGTTAAGATTTTCAAAAAATCAAATTGCAGATTTCAGGCCTACATATTTTTTTTCAAAATTTTATTTTTTTAAGTTAAAAAAATTGATTCATTGTTAATTTTGATCAAAAAATATTTTTTGAAAAATTGATATTTCTCCTGAAATAATCTTTTTAAATTTTTCAAAATTTTAACTCTGATACCCCCTATTAGCTAAAGATATGTATTTGTTCTATTTCTCAACATCATAGCCATTCATGATTTTGGTTTTTAATGAATAATTTCCTGTTCCAAGGGTTTTATCTTTGATATTAAGGATAAAAAGGTGCAAAACTCCAGCTATGTACTGAGAAATTTCCAGCATTTTGTTTTTGAAAACTGGAATTCCAGTTTTTTAAAATAAGGAAATCTAGCTTTCATGGCTTATTGGTGGCTAAAGGTTTGGCAGGGAACTTTGATGATGATACAAAAAATACTTTATTCATGGTTTAAATGGCTTGAAAAATTTTGGCATGACTAATATTAGTAGTTATTTTGTAATTATAAAGTTATTTATAACTTAACCATTCTAATATTCTTTGTGTCTGAAAATCATCAAGCTCATGTTTTATTTTTCATTCTTTTTGTATTGATGATTTCAATAAATAAAAATTAGTATTGGAGTGTTCATAATACAGTATTCCCCTTGTTTATTTAACTTAGAATGGAACTAATTCCTTTACATCTCTACAAATCAAAGGGTCTAAAGAAGAATAAAAAATGACATTGATTCCAACCAAATAAATGACTGTTGGTAAAATGAAATATTTATCTGCAGTTAATCCTTGATAGGAAGATCATTATTGAAAAGCTTTATCACATTTTGGAAAAATTTCACCCATGTATAAAAAACAAAATAACACTGATTAAAATCTGTGGTCTCAATACTTATGTTGTATGTGGAATGGTGGATTGTTTTTTCCTGGTAGGGTGGTGCAGTTAGCTTAAGTGCACCATCTTGCTGGAATTTCAAAAGATTATTTTGGAAAAATTCTTTTAATTTTCTATTGCCTTTCAATCACTTGTAAAAAATGGTCTAAAAATATCAGTTAGAACTTTGTGCATGCAAATTATTTGGCAATTTCTGGCCCCCCTCAATCCAAATTTCAAAATTGGTCTGAAGGTGGTGCACTTAGGCTAACTGCATCATTCTCCTAAGAAATTCATATTTCCTTGTAATTCATACAAGATTTTTCATTTGAATTTTTAGTTCATTTTAAATAATTTTTTGAAGAATTTGAGCTTACCACAAATTTTTATGCTGCAGCATTGAGATTTCATTACATGTGCATGAGATTTACAGAATTCTTCTTTTTTTACCCAGGAAATGAGGAATATTTTCCAATAAAATGATATGATTCAAAATCCTAATGTTAATATTCAGAATTTTTTTTCATATTTGAAATTATGGGGTTCACATGTGTGTTTTGGAGGTTTACAGGAGATGAAGTTTATGATTTTCTGGGAGCTCATTTTGATGGAAGAAACCATTATATTTTGAACTTCATTTTAATGAAAGTTGTTTGGTATAGGAATTGAGTTATTTCCGAGAAATCTCTGATGACTTCTTCTCAAAAAAAATCAGGGTTTCATTGTTCCAAACAATCTGAAATGTCAGCATTTTTCCCTGAATAAACTTGAAATGTTCTTTGAGCTGATTTTTTGAGTTGTATTCCTCAATTTTGTGATTGGATTAAAATGAGAAATGGAGTGGTATTTTAAAAATTTCATTTTCAAAGACCAGTTTAAATCAGATCCAGGGTGTGCTGTGGTGAAAATTTGAGACCTTTCTGAATTGCAAATTTCTTGGTTTTAAATTAAATTCCAGATAATGTCAAGTTAATGGTTCTCAATGATTTATTTTGGGGAATTCTTTAAATGAGAAAAAACCAAAAATGAAATACTTTTGGGTAAAACCTGCCTTCTTCTCAGAAGCAGTTCATATCAATTTATTTTGAAGAAAAAATATAAAACAACGGACACATAATTCAGCATTTATCCTTTGGAGAGGTGATTCAACTTTTAATATGTGCGTTAAAGCTGATGGTTCATAATGAAATATTTCCAAAATGAATTTCTGTGTTGAAATAATTGTTTTTCTCAATTTTAAAATTTTTGAAAGCCTGGGGATGACAAAACCAGGTCACTTAATGGAAAATATTTCCATGGCACTAAAAAATGTGCTTAAAACATGCATTCTGGATAAAAAATGATGAGTGAAAAACTCCTTTTTTAATTTTCTAATGTTAAAGATTGAGGAAAATCATTAATTAGTTTCTGGTATCAGAAATATTTCTATCATGATAAATCAATGGGGTCACATTGGTTTTCAAGCAGGAGCCCCAAGTTGAAAAAACACAAAAAAATACATCAATAAATTTTTTTATGTTTTGAACAGGAAATACAGGAAGAAAAGATTCATTTGTTTTCAAAAACCCTGGTATATGTACCTATTGGAATGTCCAAGAAAAAAATAACAATTCTTTGGGAAGAGACACTATATCAATGAAAAAAAAAGATTTAAAGAACATAGATCACTGAATTTTGGAAATTGTGCTTTTTTTGTCAACATCAGTTACCCTGAATGATCTCCATGTAAGGAAAGAAATGGAATATTTGAAAATTTTACCAAAAAAATATGCAAATTTTCGCTGTTTGCATTCACCCAATATTGTTTTAGGCATGTATATTTGATCATTAATGAATCAGGACCTGACTAACAAAGAGAAAAAGCCTTGAAATCAGAATGATCTTGTGGATGGTGTTCTATGAATTTTCTAGTACCTTTTGGAAAAT
Source organism: Puccinia polysora (assembly GCA_025617555.3). Lineage (NCBI taxonomy): Eukaryota > Fungi > Basidiomycota > Pucciniomycetes > Pucciniales > Pucciniaceae > Puccinia > Puccinia polysora. The sequence goes on along the minus strand of CM062633.1, from coordinate 26,691,212 downwards.
GCAGGAATTCCAAAAAACACTTTATAACTAATCAATAAATTTTCCTGTTACCAAGGGCTTATGAAAATATATACCAAAGGCTGATTATTTTTAATTTTTTTATTACCTGAGTCACTTCAATCAACCTACAAAAAAATTAACATGTATAGAATTAAATTCGTGCCAGGGAAGGGGGATGGACAAATTTGACTAAATATTCCAGCATCCCAAGAAAGCTTGCCGTATTCCCACCACCAGAAATCTTCTGGAAATTTTGTGTTTCAGTGGAAAAATTATCAAAAGTTTTCCACTGTTTTAGTTTTGAAAGCACTTCCATTTTTATTTGACCTCATTTGCAAATATGTTTAATCAAAAACCATAAATCCAAGCAAAAGTAATATTAAAATGCATGCCAAAACACTTATAGAATTTTTGATTCTTCCATGCACCTGAAAGAATCTTTTTCAGCTTCATCAAATAATAAAAGGCTTATATTGATTATTTCAGGGAGATGTTTTCATGAACCAAATGAGGTTAAGAAAATTTTTAGTTCAAAAAGTTAGGCCTAGTGCTTTATTAAGCCAATAGTTGTGGGTTTGATTCAGTATGTGTGCTTTACAATTTTGCTGAAAAAAATAATGTGTGGAGTTTTTAGAACAAAATTCAGTCTGTTTCAGCTTTTAAATCATTTTAATTGAGCCCTTTAATATTTATTCACAGATTTTATTCAGTGTGGAAGATATAGGAGTTTTTTAAAAAGATATTCTAAAGTTCTTCTCAATCTGAAAGTAAATATTCAACTTCCTGGAACTTTAAAAATAATATGCATGCATAATATGGAGCTTTTGGGCATTTAGAAAGGATTGGACAACTCAATATCTATTTTAAACTTACCTTTCATTCATATATAGCTTTTAGAAAAAGATAAACTAACAAGCTTGAAGGAACTGCCATTCTGAAAAGACTGCATGACAAATTTCCATTTTTTGAAAAAGGAAATTGGAAAATGCAAAATTACACACAATCATGGATTTAAATGCTGGCCCAAATCATTTAATGGGCCCTTTGTGTTGTGTGGTATAAGTTTTGCATGATTAAGGTTCATGAACTTCAGGGTGCTTCATATTACATTTTTGGAAAATGTGGGATATTTCTTGTTTCTAGTATTACTTGAATTTTTGAGGTTTTTAGGGGAATCTTGGTTTGAAGTACAAAAAATCCCATGAAACTGGAAATGCAATCATTCCAAAGGTTCAATTTTTTTGTGGAATTTGTAATTTCCTAAAAAGAATTGGAACTTGGGAAAATTTGAATCTGCCCATGTCAGCACTTTCAAGTAGAGGGTTCCAGGGGGATTGCAGACAGACTTAATCCTGGCCATGTTTTGATGTATTTTTTTGGTTCTCCACAACTCTCACCATTTGATTTCCTCCAGGGGCATGGTGCACTTAGGCTAATGGCACCATGCTACCACAGATTTCTTTTCATGAATAAAAATCATGGATAAAATTAATATATAATTTTTTATTAATGAAAACACACAATCAAATCTACTCCAGAGATCAAATTCATAATCATGAAAAGAAAATGATTTTAATTGGGAACAATTTGAATTGATATTTTCTAAAATTTCTCCTACATCTTCATGAAGGGTCTATTTTTTGCAATTTTCAATTATCAATAAAAGCATAGATATCAGTGTTTTACTTTTGATTGAACATTTTTACAAGGAGAACAAACATAGATAAAATTCTATTTCCTTTTAAAATTAATTACAAGATTAAAGCATTAAAATAATCAAAGGCTTATTCTAAATTTTTTCTTACAAAATTTTGAAAAATAGCCTTACATTGCCATATGGAGTCTCCAAAATGCAACATCCATTTGGAAAATCAAATTTTTACTTAGGAACAAGTATTACACAGATTCTCAGGGATGCAAGAAAAATTCCAAACATAGACCCAAATTTTCAGGAATGCACCCAAATTCAAAGCTGTTTCCTTACAGTACATGTTATTTTGAGATCATCTTGGAAAAATCTGTTTATCATATGTACACTGTAAAGTTAAGCAGATCATTTGATACCTGGCAGAAGAGAGAATGGTATTTTGATGATATCAATAAATCATTCCATTTTCCAATTCGATGGAAAACAACTCAATCATCTCCTATCATCCACATCTTTCCAAAAATTCTCTCAACAAAATTGGCAACAATTTTATGTCTAATCCACCTTTTGTCCACTTTATTCCTCAAATTTTCAGAAAAAAATCCCTTGATTCTTTCTTCTTGAGTTCCATTGATCCACATTGAATTGATCAAAAACTCACAATTAAGCATTATGGATCAGTCACATTTTTCTGCCTTTTCTTTTTTTTTTCTTTTTTTTTTTTCCTTTTCCTTTTTATTTTTTTTGGGGGGGCCAGTGGGCCCAATATTGAAATGGGCCTACTGGCTAAGGCCCAAGCTTTTTTGGGCCCTGCCCATCCAGATGGACCAATGGGCCCATCTCAGGTTCATTCTTAGTTGCCATTGTAGGCCCCACTTGGACATTGAAACACTTGTTTTTCCTTTTTAAAGCCAACCTCTACCTCCCCTGTGGCATTTCTTGGTTGCCACAGGCAACCAAGAAACATGCAAGTCACATGTCCCTTCCCAAAGGCTGTGGCAGATCCAGGGCACTGTTGAATTTCGCACTGCCTCAGATTGCATTTTTTGGCCAAGCAATTCCAAGATTGTCTGAGGTGCCATGGACCATGCATCCCTGGTTATTCCTTCAAAGTGAGTGGATTGACCAGGCGCTTTGAATCCAAAAGCACAAGGAAACACCCCTTTTAGCTTGCTAAAACTCTCATTTGGAGTGCTATCTACTCCAACTCATCTTTCAAGTAATTTTTCTTTTTTCCCCACTTTTTCACCCAGATTTCTTGCCTTTCATAGACTGATCCATCCATTTTTTTTATTTCTGTCAATCCTCCCAACTAAAGCTCTAGCCCACCGCTTCTGCCTCTCCACCACACCATAAAACCATCTATCTCTGTCAAATACACCCGCTCCTGTTTTTTTTTCAACTCAAATGATTTTTATCTTTGGCCTCTCAATGGGAATTTTGATTGTAAGAACTGATAAGTACATCTTTTTCCATTTTACCCTAGGCAAGTGCACAATGCATCCTGACCTTTTTTTTTAGCAATAAAATTCTGATTTGATTCTACTTTTCTTCTCTTTATTCTAATTTCCCTCCTTCTATTATAGAATACTTTAAATCACTACCTACTTAAATTATAATTGTATAATTTTCTGGCATTAGGATCATACTTCGCCAATTTTTTCTCCATCTCAATTGTTTCCCTGCAAATCAAAAAATTCAATTTTTTTCAATCCACTCCTGAGTGAATTTGAAATTTTTGAAATATGATCAGCAATCATATAACCAATCTCCTATTGATTTTTTTTCAAGTTAGGAATGCAGAGGGTTTATCTGCATTCCTTCACTCCATCTGACACTAACAAATCCATCCCATTAAAGCAAGATAACAACTTTTAATCTTCAAAAACCATCAATATCAAAAAATCAGGGAATAATTTGAATAACTATCAAATTTTTCTTTTCTCCTTGTCTTTTCCTCCTTGAAACCTGGTGATGCTTTTGAAACACTTTTTTAGTTAGGATTATCTAATGAATTGAAAACATCATCAGGACTCAAATGCATTGAAAACTAGCCATAGGAGGCAATCATTTCTTATAATTTCCTTCAAGCTATCCTCATCCAGAGCACATAAAAAACATCAAAAGGCTGAATGTAATCATTCTAACAAGGATTAAAGATCAGAATCAATTTATTTTTTAACTTTGATGAAAAATCTGAGCCCTTGCCATGTAGTTTTACTAAAACTAGGTCCAACTATTCATCTGCACCTTGTTTTTAATGGAAAATATCAGCCTTATCTTCTCTTGAAGTATCATTCTTGTCATAAAAGACAATATATTGTCTTTTATGAAAAGAATGATAAAACTTCACTGGAAAACCAACTTTCATAATTGATTCAAGATGTCTTTTCCAAGGCCAAAAATTTTCACAACCTTAATAAAACCAATTTTAATTCAAAAAATGGATCTATGTTTTGAATTGGATTTTGCCAGGGAAATTATAAAGAATATTCTGCAGGTTTTTTGTGATCAATTGATCTTCCCTTATCATCCAAATGATCTGTTTTTTATATGAAAATATACTTAAAAATAGGAAGATATGCAAGGAGAAAGTATTTGACAAAGGAAAAAATATCAAGGGATGATCTCTTGTGGCAAAAAATTTCTGTTCACAACAAAATTTTATTTAGTCAAATCAAAGCTCTTTCCAACACTGTTATGTGGTGCTCCAAAACCTAACCTATAGCCATCAGACTTTCTTTTCTAATATAAGAAAAGCTTTAATCATAAAACAGACATCAAAATTGAATTCTACACAAAACATAACCCCTAGTCAATCAGCCAAAGTAACCCTCTATCTCTCATGGTTTAGAAGATACAGATCAAATAAACCCTGGCCTACCCATCCCCCTACCAGGTTTCACAGATAAGTGAAAGCTCATGGACATACCCTGGATGCCTTCAAGTACATACACCATACATTATAACCCATACAGCACCAAACAAATCACCACACCTGTATAGACAGCAATGTATGCAAGGCACTGCATGCAGCACCAAACAACAGCTGTATACAGAAGAAAATATATGCAAGGCACTGCATGCAGCACCAAACAAACAGCTGTATACAGAAGAAATATATCCAAGGAACTGCATGAAGAACCAAAAAAATAACCAACCACCACTATACAGAAGATAATTTATGCAGGGGGAACCTGTATCAATGCAGCACAGCAATGCATGCAAGAGTGTACATGCATGTAGATCCTACACAGCGTCCCCCTCTGAACAGCCAAAATGCCTCATGAACTTTATTCACTGTACTAGGGAGACCCTCAGGGGCAGCCCTGAGGGCAGTATTCTCTATAAATAGAGGGCCTTTCTCCCCCATCCAGGTCCCATCAGATCCCCCCATCATCCCCTCCAGGGATCACCATGCCTCCTAGGCACCCTTAACCCGTATTTTTACCATCCTCAACCATTATCCCATAACCCATACTGTGACCATCACCAATCCCATATCCCATCCCATCACTATCACCATCATCATCATCATCAACCACCACCATTACCCTGGACCATCCACCATCATCAACACATACTTTTGACCATGAACCAACCCAATAACCCATACTTTTGACCATCCACCACCATCATTTACCCAATACCCCATACCTTTGAACATCACCACCATGTGCCCATAACTTGAAAATCATCATCATCAACCACCACAAACTCTCATCATCATCAGTTATCACCATCATCATCCATCATCATCATCACCATCCATCATCATCATCATCACCTACCTTGACTATCATCCATCACCATCCATCATCATAATCACCTGTCACCTTCACCATCAACCATCATCATCACTTACCTTGATCATCATCAACCATCCATTCCATCATCATCCACCTCCATGACCATCAGTTATCAACTATAGGCTCAACCATTTCAATGTTAATCAATCTTCACCTGTATCATTAAAGGATTATCAATCAGTAACCAATAAAATCAATATAGAAAATATATATAAAGGACAAGACCAGATAAAGGATTCTTCCCTTACTCAGCTTCATTCCTCCATGTCACCTATCTGTTCCACCATTTCCTCCTTATCAAGCTTGAAAATATTGATCCTAGGTCTGATAGAGAATACTATAGTAGCAACTCTATTTGAAAATCAGCCAACAATCTCTTTTCTTTTATTCTTGTGAAACTACTATATAACTTAGAGGGGCAGGAAATTCAAAAAACACCCTGAGTATTCCTCTATCTTATTAGTAGTTGTAACACTAAATTCCCCCTCAAGTGACTGCCAGCAAGTTATTTGCTACTTTTGACCTAATCCCAAAGGTGGAAGAATTGGAGGCTAAAAGAACCTTCTTTATTTCAGTTGACTTGACTAAGGAAACAAATTAGCTGAAGCTAAAACAGAACTAAAAGGACCAGTCAGACACTGGAACAGACACGGAAAAGTTAGAGTTGATGAATGAAAAAGGTTGGAACAAGCTCTTCGTGGTTCAAGGTAGAGCGCAGGTTCTAGCGGGAAGTTATGTGTAGCAAAGCAAGGCTGAGTGAGAAATGAGGAGAGCAGGGTTAGAAAAAAAGGATCAGAGGCAATTTCATGAGGAAACAAGATAGGAAACAAGATATTTGAAGGAAAAACATACCTGACTCAGAGACCTGGGGTTGGTGGTGCAAACTTGTGGTTGCACAAAGAAAAGACCTTCCCCAGTATTTGAGCCAGGGGTACTGTGAAAAATGAAATAAGTAGAAACCAGGACGCGCACACCTACATTGTGAAATCCACATGTGACATCCCACATAGAGCGTTGCCCAGTTGTCTTTAGCCTACACCCCGTTCTCTGCTCTCTGTCTCCTTTTTCTTTTCCTCATCTGTTTATCCTCCATCTCTTCAACCTCCAGGTCTGTTCCTGCCTGCCTGCCTACCTGCCTCCCTGCCTGCCTGCCTGCCTGTCTGCCTGCCTGCCCAAAATCAAATCACTGATTGTTATTTCCCGCCAGTTCCCCTTTTTTTTACAGATTATGAGACTGGAATAGCTCCTGTGTACACAAACTTTCTCCTCAAATATGGTCAAACTATCTGTTGAACTTGGCAAAAAGAACAAACTAACTGGTGAAAACTATCTCGAGTGGAAGTCAAAAATCTCATCAATTCTCCAACTCAAAAATTTTCTACAACTTGTCCTTGGAAAAGAAACCATCAAAGAATGTTAATCCAAAGACAAAAGAGATCGAAACCGCTCAGAAAATGCTCTTGCAATCCTGAAAATAAACTGCAACACCAAACTGGCCAAGCAATTTGATCTTTAATCCAAGGGAAATCCCCAAACTATCTGGTAACTCCTTGAAGAACACTTCCAACCAAAAACTCTCCAAAACCAAGCCACCTACCTAAATTGGATCTTCTCCGCCAACCTTTCTCCCCACAATTTGGAAGAAACTCTCAAAGAACTAGCTTACAACACTCAACAGCTCTGTGGTCTAATTGACAACAACAACACCAAACCCTCCATTCTACTTGACTTTGTGATTTCCATGTGGTCTATTATCAACCTTCCCCCCAAATTCAAAACCCCAGGCAAATTACTCCTAAAGAAATGTCAGATCAAGAAGAAGGCCCCCTCCATTAAAGAAGTTTTCAAGGAAATGAGATTTTTCCAACAACAAAACTTTGACACTCAAGACAAATCTAAGGCGTTTGATGCATCCCGCCGCTCCACCCCCCACATTTTTCCAAGATATTCCCCCGGATATCACAACCCCAAGACCAAACATCCAATAAAGGAATGCTCTCAGGCAAACAAAACAAGTCAGGAAGAAGAAAAACCCACCAAGGCTTTCCTTGCCTCTCATGCCCAACTCACTTCCAAGACCATTCTGGATTCTGGCGCCTCCCACTCCATGTTCAACTCTTGAAATTTCTTTTCTGAACTCCTGCCAACTAATGAAGTTGTGTACTTAGCCAACAGATGAACTTCCAAAGTTGAAGGAAAGAGAATTGCCTACCTTGATCTACCACAAGCCAAACTTGAACTGTTCAACTCCCTATACATCCCATCCCTTTCATCCCATCTCATCAGTCTCTGCTGCTTAATTGAAAAGGATTACTCCCTGTTCTCTGACAGTCCAGGGCATTTTTCCCTTCTAGAAAAATCCAGCAAGGTGGTTATATCTGGTAGCCTCTTGAGTGGAAACTTCAGTGTTGATTGCCTCCCTTCACCCTCATGTGCCTCTGTATCTGTTTTGAACTCACTAATCACAAAGCACCAGTTGGCTGGTCACCCTTCCCATCAGTACTTACTCAAGATGTTTCCTTCCCTTCCAAAATCCCTCTTCATTTGCTCCACTTGCAATATCTCAAAAAGTCACAAGAGTCTGTTCCTTGGATCTTTTCCAAAGGCATCCCTCCGCCTCAATTTCTTTCACATTGACCTATGTGGGCCCATCTCTCCTGCCTCCATCTCTGGTTTCAGGTACTTCATGCAAGAAATGGACAGTTTCTCTCACTATGTATGGATCTGCTTTGTCAAGAGGAAAAGCAATGTCACAACTGTTGTGGAAAGAATAAAGGTTATCCCCCTATAATTTTCCCAAGGTTTGGAATTTAATGGTTCCCTGCGTTTGAAAGGAGATGAGGATGTCCGAAGTCACACTTAAATGAGAAATAGAAATAAGGAGATAAAGAGATAAAGCAATGTAGAGAGAGAGAGAGAAATTGCCAATCCTTCAATCCTAAGAACTTTCCACCTGGATGTGTATCCAGTATGAGTTCCTTTAATCTCCTGGTGAGATGAGTGATCCAATCCAATGATGTGATGTGATGATTCCTCCTCCCATGCATGCCCCTCCTCTAACCCGGAGTTGGGAGTGAGGATAAGTCCTCCCCCTCAACCCTAACCTAAGCACACGCGCAAATGGCAGTATGACAAATAAACAGAAAACAATCCCAAAACAGAAACCCTAGCCTCCTCTCCCCACCTCCTCCGTACCAAACTCCCCCTGTTGTCTGTACACCGTTCCGTCAATCCGGTTTGTCCTTCTCATGACGCGGTCCTTGCACCGCGCCCTACTCAGAGCCCCCCTGCCTGTCCGCGCCTGTCGTGGGTGTTTGGTAATATCCGGCATGATCTGCATGCTTGCATGCGCGCTCCATCCGTTCCTTCATAGCCCCCGGATTGCTCCGCCCCTACGTATCCAAACCGGCGCGCCCGCAAAGCTAGTCAAGCGCACTACCTTCCAAATCCAATCTCCGGGGCGGATCGCCGCCCATGCCGCATTCAATGCTGAGCCCAACCCGTCCACCAGGTGCAGAGCAAAACAGCGGCTGCTGCTGATCCAGCAGCTGCCGCTGCTGAGAACTTGGCATACCCTAGTGCTGAGCCCGCTTGCCCCCAATGCTGAGCGCGCAGCCGCGACGCAGTTCCCAATCCGTGTCTATAAATTGACACCACATCCCCCCCCAACTTGAGTTCTGTCCCCAGAAGTTTCCCATTGCTTCACCATACTACCACCCCCGCCACTTCCACTACCACCCCCACCACTCCCACTACCACCTTCCCCGTCCTCCTTCTGCATCATTGCCAATATGCTCCCATGCAAGTTCTGCGCGCGGAACGGGCACGCGTTTTTGATTGTCCCCAGTCGACGCGCCTGTGTTGCTTGCCGTCGCGGCCATTGTTGCTGCTCGCTTAGTGACAGCATCCCTCAAGCTCCCCCCCAATCCAGCTCTCGCCCCAGGCCGCGCAAGAGGGCTTGTCCGGACCCGTTTGTGGTTTTGGACAACAACTCAATCTTGGAAGGCTTGTGGACACCCCTGGTTCACCTTCATCCTGCGGCCCCCAAGCTCCTTCACCCACCACCTTGCACGTGAGCCGCGACTCGGCATCACCTCTCTGCCAGGCCGGACCTTGGCAATGGGGCAAATACAAAACCTCAGAAAAACGGCGCGCGGGGACCCGCGCTTGGGCCGCCGCTGTTGGCGTGAACCAAACGGTACCGGACCTGAGACTCTTTGGAAGACCCGCGGCCGCGCCAGCACCCCCTTCTCCTCCTCCACGACCGCCGACACCGCCTGCGCCACCAGAGGCCTTGGATGAGAGGCCTACAACCCCCAACGTCCCTCCGCCTCCGTCACCTATAGTCATCCCGTCATTGCCTCCAGCTGGACCGAGCCCCCCTGTTGGTTCCCCGGGGGCCCCATCTCCACCGGCCGCTCCTCCCCCCAGCCCTCCCAAGATCCCGGAGATTCCAATCATAATGGCGCTCCCAGCGGCCGGCTTCAAGGCTTTTGCGGAAAGGTCAACCACAATGCTCCGGAATTTCCTCACAATCCTTGGAATCCCAGCGCAAACTCCTGGCTTCTTTCCGGGCTTTACTGGCGTCCTAAAGGGCGGAAATGGAGGAAATGATGAAGATGGCTTGGGCGCATCGCCCCCCCTTTTCCCCTTCTTCCTTTCCTCTACTTCTTCTCTTCTTGTTTTTGTACCGCGCTTCCCTTTCCATTAAGAAAATACATGTATCCGCATGAGGTCCTAACCTTCTGAGAAAAAGTGCGCGACCGTGCTTTGTGAGAGTGAGCTTGAGATTGAGTCCGCGCCTGCGTGCTTGCTTCATGAGCAAACGTAAGTGACTAGCTGTTCCAAAAGAGGCACCTGGACCGCCCCAGACAAACTGCCACACAGTTCCCCTTACCCTTCCTGTAACAAACACAACAACCAAAACACCAGCGCGCGCCACCGTAAGGGAAGAGAGAGAGAGAGAGTAAGAGAACAGACATTCTGGGGTGTCTAGTTGTCCCGGCTGTGAACCGGCTAGAGAACCCCCTCACCAAATCAAGCTTATTCCCATACCAGCCACCCATCCTTGAGATATCCTGAGAGAAAAAAAGAAAAAGAAACCAACAGAGAAGAAAAATAGAAAAGAACACTTTTTTTTTTTTTTTTGCACAACTCCCGTAGACCGCCTGCAAATTGCTCTTTGTCCCGCTTCCCCCATCTGCGGGATTGCCCATGCGTCCCAGTTCCACGGGGCTTGTCCTTGCGTTTACGGACCTGGCTTTGTGCCGTGCCCACGTTTCCTGAAAAAACCCCAAGCCAGCAAAGACCCCACAATCCAGATAAGAAAGAAACATAGAGAAACAAACATTCTGGGGTGTCTAGTTGATCCGGCTGTGAACCGGCTAGAGCACCCCCTCACCAAATCAAAACTTATCCCCTACCCCCTCTACCTCCCCCCCCAACTTGGCCACTGTCCCCAGCTGGTCGCAACCGCCTACTCCGTTGCAATGGCACAGTCTCCGCTTCTCCGCCCAAAGACAAATCCCCAGATTGCGTTCCTACACCATTGCCGCGCTCCACACTCCCCTCGTCAGATCCTTTACCCCCTTCCGCCGTTTTGTCAAAAAAGGTAGATCCTCGCGCAAAGAAGCGCTTGACATGCAAAGCCGCCGCCTTCCGTTTCAGCAGAGTACCGTCTAATTCCTCTAACTGATAGCTGCCGCCCTCAAACTTGGACGACACGCGGAACGGGCCGTTCCACCGGTTAGCAAACAACTTCCCCCACTGAGACTCCAGACTTTGGTTGTACAGGAGCACCAAATCCCCCTTCCGCAAGGGATCCCGGAGACAATGCAAGCAGCGCTTGTCCCAATAGCGCACCAATGCCATCCAAGTCTTCTTCAGCCGGTCCGGGGCCTTTTCAAGCATTCCTTCCCGTTGAAGGAGATGTTTGGCGCAAGCCTCAAGAAATTCGGCAGAAGTCTTCACCTTCCACCAGTCAACCCCCAGGAATGTCTCCAACTCAATGTCCACCGGAAGCACGGGGCGCTGCCCAAAAAGTAACTCGTACGGCAAGTAGCCTGTTGACTGCTTCACCAAAATCCGATCTGCAAACAGCACCATTGGAAGGGTCTCCTGCCAGCGCTTACCATCCTCCCCGCACATCTTGACCAGGGCGTCCTTGATTGGCTGATGCCCGCGTTTGATCATGCCGGCCCCCTTGGGATAGTACTCCGTTACTCGGCCAAGCTTGGCTCCGCAACTCTTCACCAACTTGACCAAATGGCTGCAATACTCAGCCCCTCCGTCCACTGTGACCAGAAAAAGCAACCATTACCAAGAAAACCAATCTTCCTCCAGAAATAGAGCAACTTTGTCTGCCAAGAGCTTGACCAACGGATGCGCTTCCGCCCAACCGGACAGGTTGTCCTGCGCAACAAGCAGATAGGCAAACTTACCGGTGTGGAAACTAAAGGGGCAACACCCCAGAAGTTATCCTTGAGTTCCAGAAGTTATTGATCAAAGCGTCTGTAAGGAGATTGGATGCAGCCTTTCAAGAGAGAGAGAGGGAGAGAGAGAGAGCAATAAAAAGATGAATTCCTTCCTTTCCAATCCAATCCAATCCAATGCCATAAAAAGTGATATCCTAGAGTGCAGTCCAGTCCGTGAAGTGAAGTGAAGTGAAGTGAAGTGAATTGGGGTGAAGTGTTTTTCCCCGTCCTTCCCCTTCCTTCCTTCCCTATCATAAGATTCCCCTACAACACGGAGTTGAGAGCAAAGTATTTAAGCCCTCCCTCTCAACCCTAACCTAAGTACAACCACAAGTAACAAGAAAGAGTGATGAAATACAACCCTAAGCCGCAGAACCCTAGCCCAACCCTATCCCTCCATCCCTTGCCATTACCCGCGCCCTTTGGTATTAACGTAGCCCGGTTTGTCCTCCCGCGCGTGTCCGCCCGACAACCCATTCCAATATCCGGGGCGTACCCACGTGACCCAATCCGCGCGTCTTGTGATGCGCGGTCCGATCCATGCAAGCTTTCCGATCCGCGCGAGCCTTCCGATCCGCGCAAGCCTGCCGAACCGCGAAAGCTTTCCAATCCGCGCAAGCCTTCCAATCCGCGCAAGCTTTCCAATCCGCACAAGCCTTCCAATCCGCACAAGCTTTCCGGTCTGCGCAATCCGTTGTCTCCCGTCTCCAGGTGCTGAGCCCAACCCAACCGCTGCTGGGCCTACCTGACTGCTGCTGAGCGCGCCGCCTGCAGCACTTTCCTGACTTGCCTCGATAAAAGAGCACCACACCGGCCTTGATGTGGACGACATCAAGCAAGACTTGACCAAAGAGGGCGTCTTCCCCTGTGGGGTTTCCAACTTCCTTGGGCAGTCTTGCGCTCTGCCATTGACAGGCTTTGCCGGACGCCAGCCATTCCCGCACCGCACGCACTACCCCCGGCCACCAGAACCGCTCTTTGACCCGCCTCTGCATCTTTACCTCCCCTGGATGACCGAGATTGTCGTGAAGGCTTCGGAGGATAGCTTCCTGATCCGCCCTTGAAGTGGTAACCACAAGAGGAACCAGAGTCTTCCGCCGCCAAAGCTGCCCCTCCTGTACGTAGAAATTCCCCGCCCACCACTTTGCCCATAGCATGTCCTTCTCCGTAGCTCCATCGGGAAAACAAAGGTCCTGCAAGTAGTCACAAAGAATTGCATACCGCCCGGTCTGCCGGAGCGGCAGCTAAACGCCTGCCTCCACAACCCCTACCTTGACAACCGGGGTCTCTACATTGAGCAGTTCCGCGTCCTCGAACGGGTCGTCCCTTGGATACCGCGACAACGCGTCCGGCATAGTGAACGCTTTCCCCAGAACATGAACAACAGCAAAGAAGAAAAGTTGAAGAAACGCCACCCACCTGGTCATGGGAGCGTTGGGCAACGCCAGGGAATTTATCATCCGCGCCAGCGCCTCCGTGTCCACAAAAAGCTCAAAGTGAACCCCCCACAAAAGATAATGGAGCCGCCGCACAATCTTGGTGACCCCGCACAACTCTAACTTCAGCTGGGAGTACCGGCTTTCTGTCGGAGTGAAGGTGACCAACTCGTAAAGTACCAGCCTATCCTTGCCATTGTCCTCTTGAGTGAGAACCCCCCCCCGTGCCAAATTTGCTGGAATCAACCGCTAGCCTGATTCCTCCCGCGTTGTAGTCAAGATTGCGGAGCACAATGTCAGGTCCCACAATCTCCTTGAGCTTCCGGAACGCGCGATTGCATTCTTCCCCCCACTTCCACTCCGCGCCTTTCCGCGTTAGTGATTGGAGCGGGCTTGCCACCTCTGCAAACCTCTCAATGAACATACGGACATAGCTACATAATCCCAAGAACTGAAGGATATGCGACACCGTCCGCGGGGTTGGCCATTTGAGGACCTTGTTCTTCTTTTTATCTGCAATGCGCCGGCCGTTGGAAGCAACAACATGGCCAAGGACTTTGAGCGCCGGGACACAAAACACCAACTTCTTCCCCAACACCGTCAGTCCTTCCTCTTTGATGCAAAACAGGATGCATTCCAACATCTGCACATATTCCCACACAAAACGTTGGATGCCGGGAACTTCAACCAGCTCCGCTCCCCTGTAATGGGATTTTGGACCTTTGATGCCCGCGTCGTTGATGAAGATTTGGACTCCCTCCGGAAGATCATCCTTCAGGATCCAAGCCGTTTGCGCCTGGTACACTGCCACGGAATTGGTTGCGCCTTGCGGGAGCCAAGTCAGCTGCATTCTTCCCAACCCAGTCTCAAATGCTGTTAGAGGCCACAAGCAAGGATCCAACTCGCGCTTGTGGTATCCCCCCATCACATCCACTAAACCGTAACAAGCACTCCCCGCCATTGACTCAAGGAACTCCTCAACGCAAGGGGGCCGTCCTGCGTCCCGGATCGTAAAAGAGTTGAGCCGCTGTAGATCATGAACAATCCTCAACGACTTTCCGTCCTGCTTGTCCACCGCAAAGATTTGACTGGAGTAACTAGACATTGACTGTTTGTAAAGGCCAGTCTTCACCCGCTCCCGCACCAACTCCAGAAACTGCTCCTGGACCGCCTGCAGTTTCTGAATCCGCTTGATCTGCCACGTCTTGTGATTGACAGTGGGGATGACATAGGGGTCGCCAATATTGTTTTTCAGGAGCCCCCGCTCTTCCGGTCCAAATGCAAGCGCTCTTTCCCAAAGAAACAGAACTGAAATCAGCAACTCATGCTCCTCCGTACTCAAACATCCTGTCGGGCCAAAATTGAAAGCTGCAATCCACTCCTCCATGATCCACGCCAAACTAGTAACCCACCCCAAAGCCTTAATCGGCATGAACCAAGGTTCCCGCGACCAAGCAATCAGTCAAAGCGGTCCGTTCAGTTCCTGGGGCATTGGCTCATTCCTCGGTCGGACCTTCCGTGACACCGGCTTGTACTTGCCCGCGTTGCACCGCATCATCTGCACGCATCCTTTGCTGTAAGTCCTGCACAGAACAGAACCGCGGCTTTTGCCTTCGCTCATGAGTGTGGCACAATGATAGGTTTTTCAAAGCGTAGTACCCTTGGGCGATGCATACTGAGAAAAGGGACTTACTTCTGCAACATGCCCGCCCTGCACTTTCCTTCCTCCCCCTTCCTGCTCCTCATTAGTCAACTGCCCGCGCGAAACCGGAGCTTGTTCCGCGCGGTCTCCTTGGTCAACTAGGAAAAATCCTCCAAAGGTCGCCCATCGCAGACCAACTCCACGTCCGTTTCCTCCTCATACTCCAACACTCTCCTCCGCTTCCCTTGCCTGTGATTGCAGATAGTCGTCTCCAAGCTTCCGCCAGACAAATCCTCTTCCATCAACGCCTCTGTTCCCGCCTCCGGATCAAAAACCATTCATGCTCAAAACCCAAAGATGAAGGGCCTTCCCAAAATCACATCCCAACAATCAACCAAAAGAAAAGAAAGAGGCCTACGGACCCTTGCGACCTCAACCCCCTCCTCCTCGACTACCCCATCCACACAACACTCCCCTCCGTTAAGCGCGCATTTCTGCCAAACCAACCCCAAATCATCCACCATCCACAATGGCAGCAGGTTCACCATTGAACCGCTGTCCACCATAGCCCACACCTTCCTTCCCGCTATGACCATTGGAACGTAAACAAGCGGTGTGGTTTCAATTTATAGACACAGATTGGGAACTGCGTTGTGGCTGCGCGCTCAGCATTGGGGG
Source organism: Puccinia polysora (assembly GCA_025617555.3). Classification (NCBI taxonomy): domain Eukaryota; kingdom Fungi; phylum Basidiomycota; class Pucciniomycetes; order Pucciniales; family Pucciniaceae; genus Puccinia; species Puccinia polysora. The sequence goes on along the minus strand of CM062633.1, from coordinate 26,675,526 downwards.
CAAGCGGGCTCAGCACTAGGGTATGTGGAGTGCTCAGCAGCGGCAGCTGCTGTTTGGCTCCGCACCTGGTGGACGGGTTGGGCTCAGCATCAAATGCGGCGTGGGCAGCAATCTGCCCCGGAGATTGGATTCAGAAGGTAGTGCGCTTGACTAGGTTCGCGGGTGCGCGGGTTTGGATACGTAGGGGTGGAGCAATCCGCGGGCTATGAAGGAACGGATGAGCGCGCGCTTGTGCGCGCGGATCATGCCGGATATTAACAAACACCCACGACGGGCGCGGACAAACGGATACGGAAAGGCGCAGTGCAAGGACCGCGTCATGAGAAGGACGAACCGGATGAATGGAACGGTGTACGGAAGACGGGGGAGTTTGGCACGGAGGAGGTGGGGAGAGGAGGCTAGAATTTCTGTTTTGGGATTGTTTTCTGTTTTGTTTTCATACTGTTATTTGCGCCTGTACTTAGGTTAGGGTTGAGATGGAGGACTTATCCTCACTCTCAACTGCGGGTTTGAGGAGGAAGGAGGCATCGCAGAGGAGGAAGAAACCCATCACATCATCAGGCTGAATCACTCATCTCACCAGGAGATTAAAGGAACTCATACCGGATACACATCCAGGTGGAAAGTTCTTAGGATCAAAGGATTGGCGATTTCTCTCTCTCTCTACTTTTCTTTATCTCTTATCTCCTTATTTCTATTTCTCATTCAAGTGCAACTTTGGACATCCTCATCTCCTTTCAAACGCAGGGAACCGTTAACTTCCGAACCTTGGGACAATTATAGGGGGATAACTTTGATTATTTCCACATCTGGGGGTCTGGCTGGGAAGTAATCTTCTGTTTCTTGTCTTTCAAAGCTAACTGGGCGCAATGTCCTATTCATACCTCCCTACAGTTGCTCCTTCTTCTTCTTCTCCTTCTCCTTCCGTCTCTGGGTCTGCTACTCCGACCCCACTCTTGTCTTCCATCCCTCCTCCTCCTCCTCCCTCCGCTTGACCCAGGACAAGCTACGCGATTCCCCCATTGGTCTCCAGTGACCATGAACCCACTCGTCCGGTCTGCATCAGGCCGCGCGACTACCCTCACATCTGATTCAACACCGCGGATGTGGAGCGATTCATCTCAAGATACAAAGATATTGCAGATGCGGAAGGTGCTTCGGACGCTGATAAGGCCCTGCTTGTTGTCCTGTTCATTATGGACAAAGAGAAGCTCCGGGATGTGGAGGAAATGGAAGGCTACAAGAATCAATATTGGCCAAAACTGAAGGCGGAGATCCTAACACGGTGGGGTAGGCGCGAACCTTGGTTCCGGGAAAGCAATTTTGACCGCGTGGCCTCGGAGGCAAGCGCGCGCAGAGGAGTCAGAACGCGGGTGGAGCTGGCGGAGTACACCTCAACGTTTTATTGGATCTATTGGTACTTGTCAAAGAACAAGGTGGTGGCCGGACAGACGGGGGCCATGAAACGCGCGTTTCTGGGCGGTTTAGGCGCTCAACTCTGGGCAAGGGTGCAGTGGCATCTTTACGATCACAACTTGGTAAAGCAGTCATCGGACGGGAGCATTGCGCTCCTTCCGGAGTTGGCTTTCATTTTCCGGGCTGTGGAGAGTGATCTTGACTTAGAAGAGCTTATCAAGGACACCGCTAAGTCCTTCCCGGCGGGACCAAAGAAATCCGCCCCCCAGGTTCCGGCTCCGGCGCAATTTCCGGCCCCAGTTCCCCACGCGTGTTCCGGTTCCTCAACCCGCGCCAGCGGCTCTGGTAAGCAAATTGAAGGAGCTGATGAAGGACCTGAAGATCTGCATGAGTTGTATGGGCCAGCAGCAGCCGCACGGGCCTCCACCTCACATGGTGGAAGGGTTTTGGCCGCCCGGTACCTTTGTGCTGAGGGGGTGCTTGCACTGCGCGGCGAACGGTCATTGGCAATCGGTGTGCAAGGAGCTTACAAAGGATCTCAGCGCGAGATTGGTTCAAACGGCGGGGATGGGGTACATGTTTCCAATGGGCAAAAAGATTCCAATGGAGCCAAGCCAGCCGACCGCAATGCAGCAGGTGCGCACACGGGGTCAGGAGGCAGGAACGACGGCGCAAGCGTCACTGGGCATTGTTACCGGTCCCAGATTGTGGCAACCACCTCGGGTGGAAGCTGAGGTAAGGGTAGTGGCAACGGAAGAAAAGGTGGCGGTCTCCAATAAAATGGAGGTGGACGCGAAGGAGCAACCCCCGTCGGCCGTTCCAAAACCGGCCGCGCGCGTGCCTGGAACCAAGGCGCCAGCAGCAAACCCTGTAGGGAGGAAGAAAGCGGCGGACATTGTGCAAAGGGTGATGGGTAACAAGACTCCGGTTCCGCTGAACTTGCGGGAACTGGCGGCCATGTCTCCGGTGGTGGTAGACGAGATGGTTCAGGCGTTGCGGGATTGCGGTCAGGGCCAGGTACCTCAGACAGTGCAGCAGGTTCATGTGGCGCGGGGAGTGCAAGTTGAAATTGCTTTCGACTCCGCTTGCTTACGTTCTGATGGTCATAGCGGGAAGGAAGGTGTGGGCTATGGTGGACAGCAGTTCAATGGTGAACCTGCTGCCATTGCGGATGGTGGATGATTTGGGTTTGGTTTGGCAGAAATGCGCAATGGGTCTCTGCGCGCTTAACGGAGGGGAGTGTTGTGTGGATGGATTAGTTGAGGAGGAGGAGGTTGAGGTTGCAAGGGTCCGTAGGCCCCTTTCTTTTCTTTTGGTTGATTGTGCGGATGTGATTTTGGGAAGGCCGTTCATCTTTGGGTTTTGAGCACGCATGGTTTTCAATCCGGAGGCGGGAATGGAGGCGTTGACGGTGGAGGATTTTTCCAGAGGAAGGTTTGAGACGACTATCTGCAATCACGGGAAAGGGAAGCGGAGGAGAGTGTTGGAGTATGAGGAGGAACCGGACGCGGAGTTGGTCTGCGACGGGCAACCTTTGGAGGATTTTTTCTAGTTGAACGAGGAGACCGCGCGGAAAAAGCTCCGGTTTCGCGTGGGCGGTCTACTAATGAGGAGCAGGGAGGGGGAGGAAGGAAAGTGCAGGGCGCAGACGTCGCAGAAGTAAGTCCCTTTTCTCAGTTTGCATTGCCCGAGGGTACTACGCTTTGAAAAACCTATCATTGTGCCACACTCATGAGCGAAGGCAAAAGCCGCGGTTCCGTTCTGTGCAGGACTTACAGCAAAGGATGCGTGCGGATGATGCGGTGCAACGCGTGCAAGTACAAGCCAGTGTCACGGAAGTTCCGACCAAGGAGTGAGCCAATGCCCCAGGAACTGAACGGACCGCTTCGACTGATTGCTTGGTTGCGGGACCCTTGGGTCACGCCAATTAAGGCTTTGGGGTGGGTTACTAGTTTGGCGCGGATCACGGAGAAGCGGATTGCAGCTTTCAATTTTGGCCCGACGGGATGGTTGAGTACGGAGGAGCGTGATTTGCTGATTTCAGTTCTGTTTCTTTGGGAAAGAGCGCTTGCGTTTGGACCGGAAGAGCGGGGGCTCCTGAAAAACAATATCGGCGACCCCTATGTCATCCCCACTGTCAATCACAAGCCGTGGCAGATCAAGCCAATTCCAATACCGCAGGCGGTCCGGGAGCAGTTTCTGGAGTTGGTGCGGGAGAGGGTGAAGACTGGCCTTTACAAACAGTCAACGTCTAGTTACTCCAGCCCGATCTTTGCGGTGGTTAAGCAGGACGGAAAGTCGTTGAGGATTGTTCATGATTTACAGCGGCTCAACTCCTTTACACTCCGGGACGCAGGACGGCCCCCTCACGTTTACGAGTTCCTTGATTCAATGGCAGGGCGCGCTTGTTACGGTTTAGTGGATGTGATGGGGGGATACAACCAGCGCAAGTTGGATCCTCGCTTGCGGCCTCTAACCGCATTTGAGACTGGGTTGGGAAGAATGCAGCTGACTCGGCTCCTGCAAGGCGCAACCAATTCTGTTGCGGTGTACCAGGCACAAATGGCTTGGATCCTGAAGGACGGTCTTCTGGAGGGAGTCCAAATCTTCATCGACAACACGGGCATCAAAGGTCTGAAATCCAATTATGGGGGAGCGGAGCTGGTTGAAGTTCCCGGCGTCCAACATTTTGTGTGGAAATATGCGCAGACATTGGAACGCATCCTGTTTTGCATCAAGGAGGCAGGACTGACGGTGTCGGGGAAGAAGTTGGCAGTTTGTGTCCCGGCGCTCAAAGTCCTTGGCCATGTTGTCGCTTCCAATGGCCGGCGCATTGCAGAGAAAAAGCAGAACAAGGTCCTCAAATGGCCAACCCCCCGGAAGGTGTCGCATATCCTTCAGTTCTTGGGATTATGTAGCTATGTCCATATGTTCATTGAGAGGTTTGCGGAGGTGGCGAGCCCGCTCCAATCGCTAACGCGGAAAGGCACGGAGTGGAAGTTGGGGGGAAGAATGTGATTGCGCCTTCCAGAAGCTCAAGGAGATTGTGGGACGTGACATTGTGCTCCGCGATCTCGACTACAACGCGGGAGGAATTAGGCTAGCAGTTGATTCCAGCCAATTCGGCGCGGGGGGTTCTCACTCAAGAGGACAACGGCAAGGATAGGCCGGTACTTTACGAGTCGGTCACCTTCACTCCGACGGAAAGCCGGTACTCCCAGCCAAAGTTGGAGTTGTGCGGGGTCACCAAGATTGTGCGGCGGCTCCAGTATCTTTTGTGGGGGGTCCATTTTGAGCTTTTGGTGGACGCGGATGATCAATTCCCCGGCGTTGCCCAACGCTCCCATGACCAGATGGGTGGCCTTTCTCCAACTTTTCTCCTTTGCTGTTGTTCATGTTCTGGGGAAAGCGTTCACTATGCCCAACGCATTGTTGCGGTATCCAAGGGACAAACCATTCAAGGACGCAGAACTTCTCAATGTGGAGGCCCTGGTTGTCAAGGTAGGGGTTGTGGAGGCAGGCGTTCAGCTGCCGCTCCGGAAGACCGGGCGGTGCGCAATCCTTTGCGACTACTTGCGGGACCTTTGTTTTCCTGATGGAGCTATGGAGAAGGACATACAATGGGGGAAGCGGCGGGCGGGGAATTTCTACGTACAGGAGGGGCAGCTTTGGCGTCTGAAGACTCCGGTTCCTCTTGTGGTTACCACTTCAAGAGCGGATCAGGAAGCTATCCTCCGGAGCCTTCACAACAATCTTGGTCATCGAGGAGAGGTCGAGACACGGAGGCGGGTCAAAGAGCGGTTCTGGTGGCCGGGGGTAGTGCGTGCGGTGCGGGAATGGCTGGCGTCCTGCAAAGCCTGTCAACGGCGGAGCCTGAGACTGCCCAAGGAAGTCAGAAACCCCGCAGGGGAAGACGCCCTCTTTGGTCGAGTCTCTCTTGATGTTGTCCACATCAAGGCCAGTAAGTTCGCCTACCTGCTCGTTGCGTGGGACAACCTGTCTGGTTGGGCGGAAGCGCGTCCGTTGGTCAAGCTCTTGGCGGAAAAAGTTGCTTTATTTCTGGAGGAAGACTGGTTTGCGCGGTACGGGTTGCTTTGTCTGGTCACAGTGGACGGAGGGGCTGAGTTTTGCGGCCGTTTGGTCGAGTTGGTGAAGAGTTGCGGAGCCAAGCTTGGCCGAGTAACTGAGTACTATCCCAAGGGGGCCGGCATGATCAAACGCGGGCATCAGCCAATCAAGGACGCCCTGGTCAAGATGTGTGGGGAGGACGGTAAGCGCTGGCAGGAGACCCTTCCAATGGTGCTGTTTGCGGATTGGATTTCGGTGAAGCAGTCAACAGGCTACTCGCCGTACGAGTTAATTTTTGGGCAGCGCCCCGTGCTTCCGGTGGACATTGAGTTGGAGACATTCCTGGGGGTTGACTGGTGGAAGGTGAAGACTTCCGCCAAATTGCTAGAGGCTTGCGCCAAACAGCTCCTTTGACGGGACGGAATGCTTGCAAAGGCTGCAGACCGGCTGAAGAAGACTCGGACGGCGTCGGTGTGCTTTTGGGACAAGCGCTGCTTGCATTGCCTCCAGGATCCCTTGCGGAAGGGGGATTTGGTGCTCCTGTACAACCAAAGTCTGGAGTCTCAGTGGGGGAAGTTGTTTTCTAACCGGTGGAACGGCTGGTTCCGCGTGTCGTCCAAGTTTGAGGGGGGCAGCTATCAGTTGGAGGAATTAGACGGTACTCCGCTGAAATGGAAGGCGGTGGCTTTGCATGTCAAGCGCTTCTTTGCGCAAGGATCTACCTCGTTTGACAAAACGGCGGAAGGGGGTGAAGGATCTGACAAGGGGAGTGTGGAGCGCAGCAATGGTGTAGGAATGCAATCCAGGGATTTGTCCTTGGGCAGAGAAGCGGAGACCGTGCCATTGCAACAGAGTAGGAGGTTGCAACCAGCTGGGGACAGTGGCCAAGTTGGGGGGGGAGGTAGAGGGGATAGGGGATAAGTTTTGATTTGGTGAGGGGGTGCTCTAGCCGGTTCACAGCCGGAACGACTAGACACCCCAGAATGTTTCTTTGTTATCTGGATTGTGGGGTTTTTGCTGGCTTGGGTTTTTTGCAGGAAACGCGGGCGCGGCGCAAGCCGGGTCCGTAAACGCGAGGACAAGCCCCGCGGAACCAGGACGCGTGGGCAATCCCGCAGATGGGGGAAGCGGGACAAAGAGCAATTTGCAGGCGGTCTACTGGCGTCGTATAAAAAAAAAAAAAAAAAAAAAAAAAAGGGGTTCTTTTCTATTGGTTTCTTTTTCTCTTTTGCTTTCTCTCAGGATATCTCAAGGATGGGTGGTTGGTATGGGACTAAGCTTGATTTGGTGAGGGGGTGCTCTAGCCGGTTCACAGCCGGGACAACTAGACACCCCAGAATGTCCGTTCTCCTACTCTCTCTCTCTCTTCCCTTACGGTGGCCCGCGCTGGTGTTTTGGTTGTTGTGTTTGTTACAGGAAGGGTACGGGGAACTGTGTGGCGGTTTGTCTGGGGCGGTCCAGGTGCCTCTTTTGGAACGGCTAGTCACTTACTGTCGCTCACAAAGCAAGCGCGCGGGCGCGGACTCAATCTTGGACTCACTCTCTCAAGCGCGGGCGCGCACTTTTTTCTCAGAAGGTTAGAACCTCGCGCAAAGACATGTATTTTCTTAATAGGAAAGGGAAGCGCAGTACAAGCAACAAGAAGAGGAGAAAAGAGGAAAGGAAGAAGGGGAAAAGGGGGGGCGATGCGCCTACGCCATCTTCATCATTTCCTCCATTTCCGCCCTTGAGGACGCCAGTAAAGCCCGGAAAGACGCCAGGAGTTTGCGCCATGATTCCAAGGATTGTGCGCCGGGGATCGCGAGGAAGTTCCGGAGCATCAAGGTCGACCTTTCCGCGAAAGATTCAAAGCCGGCCGCCGGGAGCGCCATTACAATTGGAATCTCTGGGATCTTGGGAGGGCTGGGGGGAGGAGTGGCCGGTGAAGATGGGGCCTCTGGGGAGCCAACAGGAGGGCTCGGACAGCTGGAGGTGATGACGGGACAACAATCGGTGACAGAGGCAGAGGAGAGTCTTGGGTTGTAGGCCTCTCATCCAAGTCCGCTGGTGGCGCGGGCAGTGTCGGCGGTTGTGGAGTAGGAGGAGGAGGTGCTGGCGCGACCCCGGGTCTTCCGGAGAGTCTTGGGTCCGGTACCGTTTGGTTCACGCCAACAGCAGCGGCCCAAGCGCGGTTTGCCGCGCGCCATTCCTCCAAAGTTTTGTACTTGCCCCGTTGCCAAGGTCCAGCCCGGCGGAGGGGTCATGCCGAGTCGCGGCTCACGTGCAAAGTGGTGGGTGACGGAGCTTGGGGGTGGCGGGATGGAGGTGAATTGGGTGGTGCCCACGAGCCCTCCAAGATTGACTTGTTGTCCAAAACCACAAACTGGTCCGGACGAGCCCTCTTGCACGGCCTGGGGGGGAGCTCAAGGGATGCTGTTGCTAAGCAAGCAGCAATGATGACCGCAACAGCAAGCTACACAGGCGCGTCAACCGGGGATGATCGAACACGCGTGCCTGTTCCAAGCGCAGAACTTGCAAGGGAGCATGATGGCAATGGGTAGGAGGGGAGACGGGGAAGGTGGTAGTGGAAAGTGGTGGGGTGGAGCCGAAGTAGCAGAAGTGGTGGTATGGCAAAGCAATGGGAAACTTCTGGGGACAGAACTCAAGTTGGGGGGGGATGTGGTGTCAATTTATAGACACGGATTGGGAACTGCGTCGCGGCTGCGCGCTAAGCATTGGGGGCAAGCGGGCTCAGCACTAGGGTATGCCGAGTGCTCAGCAGCGGCAGCTGCTGGATCAGCAGCAGCCGCTGTTTTGCTCCGCACCTGGTGGACGGGTTGGGCTCAGCATTGAATGCGGCATGGGCGGCGATCCGCCCCGGAGATTGGATTTGGAAGGTAGTGTGCTTGACTAGGTTTGCAGGCGCGCCGGTTTGGATATGTAGGGGCGGAGCAATCCGCGGGCTATGAAGGAACGGATGAGCGCGCGCGTAAGCGCGCGGATCATGCCGGATATTACCAAACACTCAAGACGGGCGCAGATGAACAGATACGGACAGGCGCAGGGGGCTCCAAGTAGGGCGCGGTGCAAGGACCGCGTCATGAGAAGGATGAACCGGATGAACGGAACGGCGTACGGACAACGGGGGGAGTTTGGCATGGAGGAGGTGGGGAGAGGAGGCTAGGGTTTCTGTTTTTTTGTCATACTGTTATTTGCGCGTGTACTTAGGTTAGGGTTGAGAGGGAGGACTTATCCTCACTCTCAACTCCGGGTTGGAGGAGGAAGGAAGCATTGCGGAGGAGGAAGAAACACATCACATCATCAGGCTGAATCACTCATCTCACCAGGAGATTAAAGGAACTCATACTGGATACACATCCAGGTGGAAAGTTCTTAGGATTGAAGGATTGGTGATTTCTCTCTCTCTCTACTTTTCTTTATCTCTTATCTCCTTATTTCTATTTCTCATTTAAGTGCAACTTTGGAAATTCTCATCTCCTTTCAAACGCAGGGAACCGTTAACTTCCAAACCTTGGGACAATTATAGGGGGATAACCTTGATTCTTTCCACAGCGGAGTCAAAACTGATTTCAACTTGCACTCCCCATGCTCCTCCTCCTTCCGCGCCACATGAACCCGCTGCACCGTCTGAGGTACCCGGCCCTGACTGCAATCCCGCAACGCCTGAACCATCTCGTCTACCACCACAAGAGACACGGCCGCCAGTTCCCGCAAGGTCAGCAGAACCGGAGTCTCATTACCCATCACCCTTTGCACGATGTCTTCCGCTTTCTTCTTCCCTACAGGGTTTGCTGCTGGCGCCTTGGTTCCGGGCATGCGCGCGGCCGGTTTTGGAATGGCCAATGGGGGTTGCTCCTTTGCGTCCACCTCCATTTTATCGGAGACCACCACCTTTTCTTCCGTTGCCACTACCCTTACCTCAGCTTCCACCCAAGGTGGTTGCCACAATCAGGGACCGGTAACAATGCCCAGTGACGCTTGCGCCGTTGTTCCCGCCTCCTGACCCCGTGTGCGCACCTGCTGCATTGCGGTCGGCTGGCTTGGCTCCATTGGAATCTGTTTTCCCATCGGAAACATGTACCCCATCCCCGCCGTTTGAACCAATCCCGCGCTGAGATCCTTTGTAAGCTCCTTGCACGCCAATCGCCAATGACTGTTTGCCCCGCAGTACGAGCACCCCCTTGGCACAAAGGTACCGGGAGGCCGAAACACTTCCACCATTTGAGGTGGAGGCCCTCGCGGCTGCTGCTGGCCCATACGGCTCATGCAGAACTTCAGATCCTTCATCAGTTCCGTTAATTTGCTTACCAGAGGGGCGGGCGCGGGTTGAGGAACCGGAACACGCGTGGAAGTAGGTGGAACTGGGGCCGGAAATTGCACTGGAGCCGGAACCTGGGGGGCGGATTTCTTTGGTCCCGCTGCAAAGGACTTAGTGGTGTCCTCAATAAGCTCCTCTAAGTCAAGCTCACTCTCCACAGCCCGGCAAATGACAGCCAACTCCAAAAGGAGCGCGATGCCCCCATCCAATGACCGCTTTACCAAGTTGTGATTGTAAAGATGCCGCTGCACCCTTGCCCGGAGTTGAGCGCCTAAACCGCCCAGAAACGCGCGTTTCATGGCCCCCGTCTGTCCAGCCACCACCTCATTCTTTTACAAGTACCAATAGATCCAATCAAATGTCAAGGTGTACTCCGCCAGCTCCACCCGCGTTCTGACTCCTCCGCGCGCGCTTGCCTCCAAGGCCATGCGGTTGAAATTGCTTTCCCGGAATCGAGGTTTGCGCCTACCCCACCGCGTTAGGATCTCCGCCTTCAGTTTTGGCCAATCTTGATTCTCGTAGCCTTCCATTTCCTCCACATCCCAGAGCTTCTCTTCGTCCATAATGAACAGGACGACAAGCTGGGCCTTGTCGGCGTCTGACGCACCTTCCACATCTGCAATACCGTTGTATCTCGAGATGAATCGCTCCACATCTGCGGTGTTGAATTGGATGTGAGGGTAGTCGCGCAGCCTGATGAAAACCGGACAAGTGGGTTCATGGTCACTGGAGACCAATGGGGAATGGCGTAGCTTGTCCTGGGTTGAGCGGAGGGAGGGGGAGGAGGAGGGATGGAAGACAAGAGTGGGGTCGGAGTAGAGGACCCGGAGACGGAAGGAGAAGAGGAAGAAGAAGAAGGAGCAACTGTAGGGAGTTATGAATAGGACATCGCGCCCAGTTACCTTCAAAAGACAAGAAACGGAAGGTTACTTCCCAGCCAGAGCCCCAGATGTGGAAAGAATCAAGGTTATCCCACTATAATTGTCCCAAGGTTTGGAAGTTAACGGTTCCCTGCATTTGAAAGGAGATGAGGATGTCCAAAGTTGCACTTAAATGAGAAATAGAAATAAGGAGATAAAGAGATAAAGAAAAGTAGAGAGAGAGAGAGAAATCGCCAATGCTTCAATCCTAAGAACTTTCCACCTGGATTTGTATCCGGTATTAGTTCCTTTAATGTCCTGGTGAGATGAGTGATCCAATCCAATGATGTGATGTGATGATTCCTCCTCCCATGCATGTCCCTCCTCTAACCCGGAGTTGGGAGTGAGGATAAGTCCTCCCCCTCAACCCTAACCTAAGTACACGCGCAAATGACAGTATGACAAAGAAACAGAAAACAATTCCAAAACAGAAACCCTAGCCTCCTCTCCCCACCTCCTCTGTACCAAACTCCCCCCGTCTTCTTTACGCAGTTCTGTCCATCCGGTTTGTCCTTCTCATGATGCAGTCCTCGCACCGTGGCCTACTTGGAGCCCCCTGCGCCTGTCCGTATCCATTTGTCCGCCCCCGTTGTGGGTGTTTTGTAATATCCGGCATGATCCGCGCGCTCCATCCGTTCCTTCATAGCCTGCGGATTGCTCCGCCCCTACGTATCCAAACCGGCGCGCCCGCAAACCTAGTCAAGGGCACTACCTTCCAAATCTGATCTCCGGGGCGGATTGCCGCCCACGCTGCATTTGATGCTGAGCCCGACCCATCCACCAGGTGCGGAGCCAAACAGCGGCTGCCGCTGCTGAGCACTCCGCATACCCTAATGCTGAGCCCGCTTGCCCCCAATGCTGAGCGCACATCCGCGACGCAGCTCCCAATCCGTGTCTATAAATTGACACCACACCATCCTGACCAACCTGTTCACCATGATAGAGAACAAATCTGGCAAGAAAATATCTCACCTGGTCACTGAAAATGGCACTGAATTCAAGAATCAATTCCTATCCAACGTCTACACCAAGAAGGGCATTCAACATCTTACCACCACCCCATACACTCCCAAAGAGAATCCTTTCTCCAAACAAGGCAACAGGACCACTGCATCCAAGATGCTTTTTCTTCTTAAAGACTCTAACCTCTTGCATGAGTTCTGGGCTGAGGCAGCAAACACCTCTGTATACCTCAAAAACAGAACCCCGTGTTGGTCAATTGGTTTTGAGTCTCCTTATTCACTATGGTACTCTTGGGCTCCCTCCCTAATACACTTACACCCCTTTGGCTGTGAAGCTGTCTACATGATCAACCGTATAAAGGGAAAACTTGTGGATTGAGGCAGGGTTGGAATCCTATTGGGCTATGAGGAAGGGCAGCAAACTTACCGGATCTTAGAGGTGGAGACAGGTAATGTCATAAAATCCCATCACGTGAAATTTCACAACACCACTTTCCCCACTTATCCTTCCCCAGCTCCTGCTGATTCTTATCCCTTTTCCGTCTCCCTTGATACCAACGTGGAAACTCCCCATATCTGTCCAGACTCTCTTCCTACCAACCCCATCCTCCCTTCTTCTCCTGCACCACCACCAAAACCCTTCCCCTCTTCAAATATGTCCCATCAATCCAACGTTGCTCAATCATCTGCAGATTTCCCACCCTCTGATCCATCCACCAGCTGCACTCCTCCAAGTTCCAAACACCACACCTGGGTACCTGCCAATCAGACAGAACCCAAGAACATCTTGTCTCAAATTGATGCATCAAACATCCTGTCAGCTTGCTACTATGTACAGAGCAATCTGTCATAGCAACACAAAACTATAAAAAATAAGAATATCTAAATTAACAAAAGAAGGAGTGAGAAATCCATATATATTATTAAAGAAATGGATTCCTCACCCAAAATTAGGTAGGGTCACTCACTGACCCCACCCTTGAAATTCAAGTCCTTACATTTTTAAAATAATTAAAAAGAAAAGCACTAAATATTACAACACCAGTATGGCACCTTTTTGCCATTTTAAAATTTTACACGTGTTGTCATGTATAGGGTTTACACCTAAAATTCACTCATAATTGAGGTGTTTTGTATATTTTAGGAGTTACACACGGAAATGTGTTATGTCACAATTCCCGCGCGCAGCCCCCCATCATTACATACCCCTACCTACTCATAGGAGCATTTTCCCGCGTACTAGAGACCCGCACGCAGCACATCCTACCCCAGGCACATATGAACTGACTGATCCCCATTTCTGGATTTGTTGTGACTAATCTGACAACCAGGTACCGCTCAAAAGAGCTACAACCTAATTAGGGTTGCCTGGCATATGTAACAAGTTGACATATGCATCAGTAATAATCTAAAAAGATCAAATATTAATTAAAATTAATAAAAATTAGGTTTAGAACATTTTTTAATAATAAATTAAAGATCAAGGATTACCACGTAAATAATTGACTCTGATCTTTGAAGACCACAAAGCACTAAAAGGAGTGTTCATAAAAATTATTAAAAACTATCTACGTGATCAGAAGATGATGAAAAATTAGTATACGTCCATATCTGTTCACTTTAAAGCAATACTAATAGTACAAATGAAGGATGAGTGCAGAATGATCAAATTTATGCCATAACAGATTAACAGATCCTGTGGCTAAAATAGTACAGAAATCCAGAAGATCTAAGGTCAGCTGATTAGCAGCACCAAGTGGAAGTTCTTATCTTGCTCTGACTGGCTTTCCAGCCTCAGCCAATGAGCAGAACTCTCTCTACATGCCCTGAGAAGCTCAAAATCACCACAAAAGGGTATTTATACAGACCTCTTTGGATCCATTATTCCATCATCAGTTTACCAGGAATTATTTTTATCAATCAGACACCATGTCATTGTTAGTCAAGCGCTTATGAAGAATCTAATAAATTGATTTATGACCAAGTCCGTAGTATTATTATTTATTTCTTAAAACCAATCAACCCTTGAAGTTTAGTCAGGCAATCCACCCCATCTGCTCTGAAACCCTTCCTATTATTGCAGGATTTTCGTGGTAAAGTGCTCAGAGTGAGTGTTTCCCTTCCTGTCTAGGCCATTGTGCTGTTATGCCCGGCCATTAGTGGAATAAGCCCTTTCTAAGGCACCCATCTTCATTCCAAGCTTCTTAAACTGCCTAAGGAGGCCCCTTGAAGAGAGGGTTCTTTGTCTGTAAAAACCCCCAGTAGTATAATACTGTGGCCCCTCTTTTATATACATATTGAAAACCTTTTATTACCAAACCAATTAAAACTTGCAACTGCTCTTATTATATTATTTATTTGAGCCTCTAAGCGTTTATTTTTGGAATAATTATTACTATTATTATTTCAGTATTTTTATCACTCTCTGTAGCTAAAGGACTTCCAGGTTCCTTTTATCAGAGAGCTGACACATCCTGCCCAACTCCAGAAGAAACCCCTCTGCCCATGCTGTGTCCCTACTAAATCCTGACCCCTGCTCCTTTGGCCAGGCTATTGCCTCCCCTTTCCAAGAAGAGTGGATGGAGGCCATCAGGGTCAAACTCCTCAACATGACAAGCTACAAGTTTTTCTCTAAATTCGACGCACACCCCTCCCAGCATCCCCTATCCACCATGTGGGTATTTTGTTGTAAAACCAATCAGGATGGCAATCTGACCAAATTCAAGGCCCACCTTTGTGTCCAAGGGTTCTTACCACGCTACGGACAAGACTACTCCAAGTTCTTTTCCCCAACCGGGAGCTTTCTTTGCTTTGCATCCTCCTCACCATCTGTGCCCAACACAGGTACACTGTGCACCAAATGGACATCAAGTGTGCTCTTATTAATGGCACTCCCAAGGAGGATCTGTTTCTCAAGATTCCTCAAGGAATGAATACAAATGGAAAAGTTATCCTCAAACTCAATAAGTCCCTCTATGGGTTGAAGCAAAGCCCCAGATGCTGGAACAAAGCTCTCACAGCAGCGCTGAAAAGTTTTGTATTGCAACCCAGCTACTCCAATCCTTGCCTCTTCCACTTTGCTGATCCTGCCAATCCCCTCTTTCTATTTTTGCACGTCAATTACCTGATCTTTGGTGGCACATGATTGGATGAGTTCAAATCCAAAATCTCCTTGAAGTTTGCCATGGAAGACCTGGGCCTGGCCAAATATGCTCTAGGCATCAGGGTAATTCAAAACCCTGGTTCTGTCTGCCTCATACAAGACAAGTACATCTCCCAGATCCTAGAGGAGTTCAACATTCAAAATGATTGAGGCACCAAGATTCCTCTTCCAAGCAACTGGAAGTATCTAAAGCACTTGCCCTCCAAAACTACCTCCACTCCCCCCTTCAACTACCAAAGAGTCATCTGTCTGCTGCAATATCTATCTCTATGCACCTTTCCCAATTTGGCCTTCACGGTCAGTCTTCTGTTGCAATTCCTAGAGACCCCCCTCACATGCCACTAACAAGCCGCCAAGCACGCATTGCGCTATGTTGCCCACACTCAAGGTTTTGAACTTGTTCTTGGTCAAAATAATCTGGGCCACCTGCCCAACTCCATCCAGGGTTCTTTGGAATCTGACTGGAATGGGTCAAAGTTGTGGAACTCCTACTCAGGTTCTATTGTATACTTCCTTGGTGCCATTGGCTGGAGAAGCTCCAAACAAAAGGTGGTGGCTCTCTTGTCTGCCAAAGGTGAATACGTTGCAATCAACAAATTCTCCCAAGACCTCCTCTGGGTCTCAAACCTCCTCCAAGAGATAACTGAAACCAACTTTGTTCTGACCATCCACACTGACAACCAAAGCGCAATGGCCATTGGGGAAAATACAATCTATCACCATGGCTCCTGCCACATGAACTTCTGCTACCACTTCATTTGTAATCTAATTCAATCCAGTCAGCTTGCTCTCAAATACACCCCCTCAAACTCACTTCTTTCTGACTTGCTCACCAAGAACCTAACCAGAGGAAGGACCACCAATCTCAAAATCAGGATCATGGGCCAGGGTTCTTCAAAATTGAAGATTGAGGAGGAGTGTGGAAAATGAAATAAGTAGAAAGCAGGACGCGCGCACCAACCTTGTGAAATCCACATGTGACATCCCACATAGCACGTGACCCAGTTGTATTTAGCCTACACCCTGTTGTCTGCTCTCTCTCTCCTTTTTCTTTTCCTCATCCATTTCTCCTCCATCTCTTTGACCTCCAGGTCTGTTCCTGCCTGCCTGCCTGCCTGCCTTCCTGCCTTCCTGACTTCCTGCCCCTAACCAAATCACTGATTGTGATTGCCCGCCAGGCCTGTTCCTTCCTTCCTGCCTACCTGCCTCCCTGCCTGCCTGCCTGCCCCAAACCAAATCACTGATTGTGATTGCCCGCCAGTTCCCCCTTTTTTTACAGGTACAACTTATTCAGGAGAGCGTGTTGGAATCTTTGGGTTGGAGTGTCTACAGCCAGCCCTGCAAGCCCGTGATTTGTAGCAGTAAAGGAAAAATAGTTCAAAGAAAAGATAACCTGAGAGGAAACAGAAAGAAAATGAACACAAATTTGAAGACTGATTCAAGCATGCTAATAAGCCAACGCCCAACATCCTCCCTTGCTCAAATTAAGCTTTGATTCTTAGGTTCTTAAGCGTGTGCTGCAGCGTAATCCTAGCTACTGTTTTTGCAAGGAAGCCAGCCACATTCCTTTTTGAGGACACCTTCTGCAGCTTGATTTCATTCTTAAGCAACTCATTCTGGATGAAGTGAAATCTCAACTCCATGTGTCTTGTGTGGAAACTCAAGTGGTTGGTCTTGTTGAGCGCAAATTTGATGGCACCTTTGTTGTCTTCAAAGATTGTGGTTAATTTCTTTGCTTTTTCAGGGGCTATGTCCATGAGGAGAGACTTTATCCACCTCACCTCCTTGACGGCATCTGCAAGAGCTTTGTAATCTGCCTTGGTGGTTGATAGGGACAGTGTTGGCTGCTTCTTGAATCTCCAAACCACCACGCACCCCAGGCACTGAACCACCAGGCCCAATATGGAGTGGTGTGTGCTCGGGCATGTTGCCCAGTTTGCATCAACATAAGTGAGCATTGGTGCAGCAGATTCAGTGGAAAAAATGAGGCCAGTGATTTTTGTGTGTTGGAGGTAGTTGAGAACTTGTAGTGCCGCTTCTTGGTGGTGGAGGTTGGGTTTGGCAAGGAATTAGGCCAGGTAGTTCACAGAAAAGGTAATGTTGGGATGGGTGCTCACACTGATGTAGTTTAGCTCCCCAAAAATTTTCCTATATTTGACTCCAAAGGCTACAAAGTCTTCATGATCCTCCTTTCTGGATGGATAAAGTTTACCATTGGGCTTGAAGGCCGTGGAGTGCATCTTGTGAGCAGGAAGCGGGTATTGGGCACACAGGTGCTCAATGTAAGATTGTTGATGGATCTTAAATCCATTGGCCAGATTTTTTACGTTCATTCCCAGAAGCAGAGACGCTGAGCCAAGGTCCTTGATCTTGAAGCAGGACAAGATGAGTTGGAAAAACTGATTGGGGTTGTCACTGAAGGTGGAAATGCCATCAACATGCACATAGAGGTACGCAAAGTTGGACCAAAAGACGCAGCAATTTGCTTTGCACCAGTTGAAGCCTGCCTTGCCAAGCCACTTGCACAGGGTCTCATACCAGGCAAGGTGTCATAACTGTAGTTCTGACACTCCTTCAACTACACCAATCCAACCTCTTCATCAATCTCACTCTCCTATCAAACCCAAATTCACTACTCCTGTACCTTCCACTGGATAGTACTACCCCTGCACCTCTTGCAGTCTCCATCCTCTTCCACCAGCTTCACCCTCTCCCTGTTGGTATAAGATCTATGTCCATGTACACCTCACCACTGTGTCATGTGATTCAGTCAACCTTCTCAAGATCTCCCCTCTCTCCATGGCTTGGTATAACCTTCATCTCTCCTCAACCCAATTGGTATATGATTTAGTACATATTACACTTAGTATATACATAGTACATACTCCCCACTGTCTGTTCAGCCCATACTCCCAGTACTCCAGATCAGTACATGTCAAACCTTCCTGGATAGGCCCATCACACAATTAGTCAACTACAGCCTCCAGCCCAATCAGTCAACATGGAATACCGTGGGAACTCCAACCTGCAGCAGCAGCCACTCACCCCTCAAGGCCTCCTTCTCAGCTCTCACATATACTGGCCTCTCCTTCCCTCCTGGACTTATTCCCCCCAAGGAATTAGTATACTACTTCTTACTGTTTAGTCCCTCTGCCAGTAGGTGTCATCTCAGCACAAGAAAACATTCACCCAGCCTGCTTAACTCATATCACCTTGTCCCTTCCTGGTGTTACTCTTATAGGATTCAACAACCACTTATTCAACAACCTCTTCCTGGACTTCTCCATTCCATCCTTACATCTTCTCATCACTTGTAATCCTCCTCTCATATTCTTCTTTGGAATTCCAAAAAATCATCCTTGAGTTCTATGAGTAGTAGTTCCTGTGCCTTCAGCCCCTTGCATGCCAGGGGCAGTTGTGAAATTATACTAATTCCTTCCCCTTGATTACTACCCATCTCTATATCTCAATAGACCCATTCCATCCATTTGTCAAACCATTATATCTTACGGATAACACTACCTACAATATTTTTGGGCGTGCGTGGAATAGAGCTAAACAGTTATTGGCCTCCACATTTCCAAAGGGTCATCCTGCAGAATTTATCTACCTCAAAATTTCTCCTGAAATTGGCCCTTAAACAGCGCTTTGACAGGAACTTCAAACTTCAAACTTTGACTTAAAACTTTGACTTTGAACATCAAACTTTGGCTTGCTTCAACTTTGACGCTTTGACCTTTGACTTTGACTTCCACGCTTTGACCTTCAACTTTGACCCACTTTGACTAGCTTTGACAAAACATTGTACAAACTCATCACCACTGCAGCAAAATTCTTCCTCTATTATCTCTGGGTACTTTTCTTGGGTCATTTCTCTTCTCTGGAGTATTTGGACACCATGCTAGCCCAATGTGCACAACCTTCATTCATTTCAAGCCCACCTCTCACCAGAGAAGCAAGAGGCAGAGGTTCTGTAATCATAATATACAATTAGGACAAGTCAACTACTCAAGCTTGTAGATGTGGGAGGACCCCTTCAAACCTTCAAATGCCAGCACGCTCCACTTCCATAGACACTGGTATCCTTCCTCCAGATCCTCCTAGAGCTTCCCTTTCTCCTTCCCCACCTGCAGTTAGTTGTGTCACTAATCGTGTGATTCTCCATCTTATGATCCCAGCATCATTCCTGTTCAGGAAGACAAGGATGACAAAGGAAGTTATGACTTTGAATTTGATTCAAGGATCCTAAATAATCTTAATTCACAAACTATGGAACCTCAAGAAGCAATTCCACCTCCAGCTTCCACTGCAAACCCTGGTCCTCCGACCCAACCTCAACCTCCAACATCTGCTGTGGACCCAAATCTCTGAGCCCTTCTCCAGACCATGACTTCTGTTTTGGAAAAAATTTCTCAACCTCCACCATGTTGAGCTGAAGCACCACTATTGTTGTGACTTCCACTCTTGGCTCTTATTTCTATCTTCTATCTAAGTTCCTTTATGTCTGTTTCCTGTTTTTCCTGTTTCTCACTCTTGCCGCCCGACATGTCCCACTGGGTGCCAAGACTCCAAATCTGAGTGGGCAACCCCTGAGCGCAACCAGCTGAGAGTCAACAACTTAACTCCTAAGAATCACCACAACAATCCAACTACCGACCATACTCAAGTACCCATCCGTCTACCCATCAAGTGTCCGCTGGCAGCCAGCTCAAGCCAAGTAAGAACGAATCGGAATCTACTGGTTATGATCCGTACTAACCATCTTCTCCAGATTTTTCAAGGCGCTTTTCTCTGTAATCTTATGCTGTTCTTGTAGCTGATTGTATCCAACCATCTCCTGAAAGACTCCCGTTGGTTTTGTTTCTTTTCCTATTCTCCATTGCAAAAACTCTTGTCTTTTCATTTCTTTTCTGATCATGTTCCCACTCGAAATGCAGACTGGTCTTGGTTTTCCTACCAATACTTTTTCTCACACAGTTAAAAGCCAAAACAATTCCACCAACTGGTCACAAGCAACATGCCCAAGCCAGGATCATTGTCAACGCCAGGACCAGGGGGAGACCCCATGAATTTCAAGTCTCATGCCCTCAAAGTACTCATTGAATCAACTCCCTTACTGAATGAAGAAAACTACAGTATGTGGCGTAAGAAGATGGAGAAGCTTTTTAAACTCAGGGGAATCTTTCAAGTCATGAACTTGTTGGATGAAGAGACCAACCAAGAGATGGTAGCTTACCTGATTTCCAAACTCAATTCAAACACGTACAACAACATAATCCATGACTGCAACAAAGACAACGCCAAACTAATATGGACAGCAACCCAATCTCACTTTGCCTCCTCCCAATCAGCAAACAGAGCTTGCGTTTTCAAAAGCTTACTCCATCTCTCCATGTCCTCCAACATTGAGGCGTTTGTCACAAAAGTCAAAACTTTCCTTAAAAAACTGACCAAAGTTGGTATCAAACTCCCATCCAATATAATAGCTTACCTGGTACTTTTCAAATTCCCCGCCTCAATGCAAAACATGAAGACCCATATCATGCATTCAACCGCGGAAATGAGGATTGAAACCGTACTAGATCATCTCATCCAACAGAAAAACGAGATCAGCGCCCAAGAGACTCCCAACAAACCTGTCAATATAGCCCTATACAACGGACCAAGATGCGAAAATGGAAAGCACAACCCTGCCATAACATCCCACCCGGCACAAAACTGTTGGATTGAATTCCCTGAACTTAGACCATCTAATACTCACTACCGAGGAAACAAGAACAAAAAGAAAACTGCAGAAGAAGCACATTGCTACTTGTTTTTCTGTGGACTCAATCTGAACTGTCAAGAGAGACTAACTCCAAGCCTGTTCATACTCAACTCTGGATGTTCCATCCATATGATAACAGACAAGAATTGATTCAAGTCCCTTACCTGCTCTGACGGAGAGGACAAAATCCAAACCAGAAAGAAAAACGCGATGATCAAGATTGAGGGAATTGGTACTGCTTCCATCTCTTTTGAACACTGCAAAATCCACCTCAGTAACACGGCGTGGGTTCCGGAATCAACAGTCAACCTCATATTGCTTGGAGAGTTGGTAGAAAAAGGGGCAAAGCTGAATATTGACTTGACGGTGTCTCCACATACCTTTTCTGTCTCCTCCAGTGACAAGGAATTGTTCACCGGAAGGATATCCAACAATCTCTTTGTCATAAATAACAAAACAGAAACCAACACCGCTCTCTACTCCAGCAAGGATCTACCCAAGATTCACAGAACACTTGGCCACGCCTCGCTTGGACGGATGGAAAAATTTCTGAAAAAAACCATCACCTCCAAAGACAAGGAGGACTTCAAATGTCTCAACTGTAACAAAGCCAAGATTACAAAATCCAGCTTTTTGCAAGTCCACCAAGCGGCCTCAAGATTCTTGGATCAAATCCACATGGATCTAATGGGACCTCTCAACCCCACCGCCAAAGGCGGATTCAGATTCATCCTAAATCTCATCAACTCCTTTTCTGGGTATCTCGTCTGCTTTCTGCTCAAAACCAAAGACAAGGCTTTTGAAACGTTGATTTTTGTTCTTGAGAATGAAAATAGAAAACACTGACTTTATCCCATGGAAGTATGCTTGGATGGCAGAGGTGAGTTTGTTAACAACAAATTTTCTGCTTACCTGAATGAGTGCCACATCAACCACGTTGTCTCAGAACCGTATCACTCCCAACATAATGGACAAGTAGAACAAGCTAACAGGACTGTCATGGAATCAACCTGTGCCATACTCTCTGAAGGCCAGATCCCTAAATCCTACTGGCACAAGTTGGCTCGCAGCTGTTGTTTGCTACTCAACAAAATACCTAAAGAAAAAGGAATGGAATCTCCTTGGAAACGTATGCACAGCAAAGACCTCCCGGAGGGTTATCTAAAACCTGTCGGCACCAATCTTACGTATTGACTTAAAAATCCTCAAATCCAATCCAAACTATCCAAGAAAGGGGAGTCTGGAAAGCTTCTAGGTTTCAACCCCGGCCTTCTCTCATACAAGGTTCTTTCAACCTCCAGAAAGATAGTCAAAACAAAACATGTCATCTTTTCCAAATCAATTCACAAAAATGCCATTGCACAGAGAGATCAGACAGATCTCAATCCATCAATCAAACCTGTCATTCAGACGACTCTAACTCCACTCAACCTGCCCGATGACAAATCTCAAGACTCTGACAACAAGTACACCGCCGAGTCAATAAAACAAGAAGAAATCTCCAACAAGGATAGTAACGACACCAACAAGAATGAAGAGGTGTCCACCAGTCTGAGACCAACCTTAAGAAACAGAGAACTGCTAGCAAAACCTGATAGGTACGGTTATCACTCTGAAAAACTACCCAACTCCATTGAAGAAGCCCTAACCATTCCCGTGTGGAAAGAATCCACCCTAAAAGAATTCAAATCAATTGACAATCAAGATTTCTGGGAGGAAGTTGATGAAAAATTTGTGACAAATCCTCTCAAGACTGTGGCAGTCTTCAAAGTGAAGCATAATACACATGCCAAAGCCCCCACCTACAAGACTCAACTATGTGTCCAAGGTTTTAACC
The DNA here is from genome assembly GCA_025617555.3 of Puccinia polysora. Classification (NCBI taxonomy): domain Eukaryota; kingdom Fungi; phylum Basidiomycota; class Pucciniomycetes; order Pucciniales; family Pucciniaceae; genus Puccinia; species Puccinia polysora. Next base: position 26,653,075 of record CM062633.1, on the reverse strand, counting down.
AAAGATATGGCATTGATTACTTCAAAACTTATTCTCCCACCGGAAGGGTTGCTTCTCTCCAAGCCCTTCTTACCTTTGCTGTGGAAAAGAAAATCAACCTCCTTCAGCTCAACGTCAAGGGAGCCTTCTTACATGCTGACCTTGACAAGAATTTGTTCATTGTAAACCCTTCTAATACTTAAGACCGAAGAAATCATTGTATGGATTAAAACAAGCACCCCGCAACTGGTACAGAACACTGACTTTGTGTATTGAAAGCCAGGGTTTTGAAAAATCAGCATGTGATCTGTGCCTTTTCCTATGCAAGCATGATTCCTCAGCCCTTTTTTTCACGTGGACAATCTCATAGTCGCCGGAAACACGGCAGACTTCCAACGCAAGTTCCTCAACTGCTTCAAGAACTCCACAGCTCATCCTCCCAACACCCTACTCGGAATGAAAGTTGTAAGATAAAAAGGGTTAATGCATCTCAGTTTACCCCTGCACATTGAAAAAGGGATGACAGCCATGAATTTGACCTATTGCAAACCTGTTACCACTCCCAGGACTCCAGGCATGCACCTATCTCCAGCGACAGAAGACAACCAGAAGAAATTCTTAGATCTGAATGTAAACTATTGGTCACCAATTGGAAGACTGAATTTTATTGCTGGACTGGCAAGACCTGATATCAGCTACGCTGTATCTAGTCTGGCCAGATTTTCCAAAAAACCTGGTTATACTCACTGGATGGAAATAGTGCACGTTTGGAAATATCTCTCAGCTACCAGGCACATTGCCCTAACTCTTGGTCCGCAATCCGTATCTAATAGGCTTGTCTGCTACAGCGACGCCACCTGGGGGGACAATCCTGACCACAGGATCTCCCAGAGCGGTTACTTCTGCACATTCAAAGGAAGCCCTCTCTATTGGACGAGTCATCAAAAGCGCAACATCACTCACTCCTCCACAGAATCCAAATGCGTAGTGTTATCCAGCTGTCACCTAGAAGGAAGATGGCTCCATCAGCTCCTATCCAAAATCTATTGAGAATCCTTTTCATGTCCGCTTCACCTCATTGACAACAAAGGACTCAAAAATAAAATTAAGAAATTTGGCATTAACTCAAAAGCGAAACATATCAATATCAAAGTAAAAAGCCTCCGGGATGATTATGAGAACCAAACAATCAATGTCATGCTGATTCCGTCAGAGTTGATGGCTGCCAATGCACTGACCAAGGCAGCCAATAAAATCTCAAACTGCAGACTTGCAAATTGTTTCTCTGCTCCTTATCATTAACCTCTGAGTCGAGGGGGAGTGTTGAGCTGAAGCACCACTATTGTTGTGACTTCCACTCTTGGCTCTTATTTCTATCTTCTATCTAAGTTCCTTTATGTCTGTTTCCTGTTTTTCCTGTTTCTCACTCTTGCCGCCCAACATGTCCCACTGAGTTCCAAGACTCCAAATCTCAGTGGGCAACCCCTGAGCGCGACCAGCTGAGAGTCAACAACTTAACTCCTAAGAATCACCACAACAATCCAACTACCAACCATACTTGAGTACCCATCCGTCTACCCATCAAGTGTCCGCCGGCAGCCAGCTCAAGCCAAGTAAGAAAGAATTGGAATCTACCCGTTATGATCCGTACTAACCATCTTCTCCAGATTTTTCAAGGTGCTTTTCTCTGTAATCTTATGCTGTTCTTGTAGCTGGTTGTATTCCAACCGTCTCCTGAAAGACTCCCGTTGGTGTTGTTTCTTTTCCTATTTTCCGTTGCAAAAACTCTTGTCTTTTCATTTCTTTTCTGATCATGTTCCCACTCAAAATGCAGACTGGTCTTGGTTTTCCTACCAATAATTTTTCTCACACACCAACCACTACTTCTCACTCTTGCACCTTCAAGTCTCCTTCCATGAATGCTCTGTATAAATTTGAAGGCAACAATCCTAGCAAACTCTGACCATTCCTCCAATCTTGTGAACTCATTTTTGAAAATGACAAAGGAACTTTTAGTGTGGACCAGAAGAAGGTACTCTTTGCAGCTTCCTACCTCTCTGGAAGTGCAAATCAATGGATCCAACCCTATCTGGATCACCTTTCCAACCAAGAGCCCTCTTTCCTCCTCAACTCATGGTCCCACTTCACAGAGAAACTCCACACCCTCTTTGCAACAGACTAGAAGTCTTCAAGGCTGAAAAGGAACTGGTGAACTTGAAGATGAAGGACTCTGGCTATTCTTCAACCCACATCACTGAATTTTGATCACTTATGACCAAAGTCTCTGGGTGGGGTGATAGAGCCTTGTACTTCCATTTTCAAAAAATCCTTCCTTCACGCCTTCTGGACCAACTGGCAGGATAAAATGGCTCTCAAGAAACTCTCCAGGATCTTATGGATATAGTTTTTGACTATGATACAAGATATCATGAAAGGGTAAAAGAAAAATCTACTTCTCTCATTAATTCTCAACCCCACAGTTCTTCTCAATCTCAATCTACCTCTAATCAGCCTCACAAGGATAGCGGTGAGGGTAGAAAGCATGACCATTCCCCAGAAAAGTCAACTTCAACTACAACATTTACCAGACCCTCTTTGGAACTAGGTCCAGATGGAAAACTCAAGGTAGATGAAAAGGCAAGAAGAGATAGGGAAGACTTATGCTGATATTTTGGTGGTAAACACAAGACAGAAGACTGTAGAAAGAAACCTGTCAACTCATCTATCCCTCCTAATCCAGCACCTTCCAGTGCTTCCCCAAATCCAAACCAAGATTAGTTTCACCCTTTTCTTCCTCTTTTTTAAGGCTTATCTCTATTTTTTGTTTGATTCAGGTGCAAATCAATCTGTAATGGTCAATTCAATGGTTCAAAAGTATCTATACCTTCCGGCCCTTTCCTTCTGGGCAAACATATTCATCTTTTTGAATCCAAGCTCATCAAATCTACTTCCCAAATGGTTTTACTAACTTCCTTTCCTAGCTTTGAATGGGAAGTCCTTCAAATAAATGCACCATTCCCTGAATACATCACCCTGGGAATTGACTCTCTTCATCACTGGAATCCAGAGAAAAACTTTGAAGATGGGGCTGATCACCTCAAGACACCAACTAACCACTGACCTTTCCTCCAATCCTGTTGAACTCAACCAGGCTACACTGCCTACAGCTGTCCTTCCCTCAACTCTGCCTTTGGTGCTGCAGCCCAATTCAATTCCCCTCACTTCAGAACCTTTGCAATTCCCCAACACAACTTCAATTTTCCTTTTGAGTTCAACAATCTTTCCACTTGCTTGGATATTCATTGATCCTTTTATTTTTCACAGGAGGAAGATATATTGGATTCATCCTTGCATACAATGCAATTGGTTACCTCTTCTGATGTTTCTCTTTGTTACTGATGAAGTCCCTGAAGAATCAGAAACCGTGTCAAAGAAAGTTCCTGCTGATTACCATTCATTCCTAGATGTTTCTCTCCCAGGTTAAAGCAGACCAACTCTCTTCACACCCTGCTTACAACCACCATGTTTGACTGGAGGACTTCATACCTCCAGTTGGGCTTGTCTATTCAATACCTCAAAATGAAAATTCAAACCTACAAGCCTACATAGCAGGGAATGTAGATATAGGTTTCATCTAGCCCAAGAACTTCAAGCACTGGAGCAACTGTCCTTCCTTTCCAGGAAGAAGGATACTGGTTTGAAATCATGTGTTTATTTTTGAAAACCTGATGCTTTTATCAAGGAGAACCTTCACTCAACTCCTCCAATGAATTTCACTGACTTTCTTCTTATGTTCTGCCATCCTCTCCGAAATTGATCTTGGGATGCTTATCTCTTAAGCATCATAGTCTTTTGATTTAATAACTGATCTTCCTTCCTTAAAAGTATTTCCATGTGTTCAAAAGCTCTCACCAGAAGACAAGGGTATTATATGGAAATCTTTCTTGTTCCAACTCACTTACAGTCCTTGAATTTTCTTCATTGAATTCAACCAGCCTCCTTTCACGTTGGGAAAACGTGTTTCCAGATGGGGTAACACTTACTCTGAACAGAATCCTGATTAATTTGGAAATTCTGAACTTTTTTACCTCTCTTTGAAACAATTCTTGAAGCACAACTGAGTGAACTGATCTAAAATCAATAAGCTGACAAGTTTCTCCAAGAAATTATTAAAAGATTGAAGAAAGAGGATGAAGTGACTAACAATTCTATATATTCCTACAGTTTCTTACTCCTTTTCATGGTTAAAGTGGGTATACCCTACATGCCGACAAAATAAAGCTAGAAATACTCTTTCAATCAACCAAAATCCTCTGATCAATATCAAAAAAGCCTATGGATAAGTATAGTAACTATGCTGACCTTAAATAGAAACTGGATTCCAAAAGGCATTAATCCTGGGAATTAAGTATGACTATCTGAAAAGAAAATCATTACTAACAGACCTTCAAAGATAGCTCTTTTGAGCGTTGGTTGGTAACCTTTTCTTATTTTGGAAAAATCAGGTACTTATGCTTCAAATACAAAACCATGGTTAATTCATCCATCCATCCATCCATCCATTCATCCTAAACTTCACCAACCCTCTTGGAACCAACATCCAACTTCATTGCCATTGGATTTCCCTTCCCAATCAATTAAATTACATCCATCATCCCAAACCCAATTCATCCTACTATCCCTTTCAAAATCCAAATCATAAACATATTACTTCCCTTCTTTATTAATCAACCCAACTTAATTCTTCATTTCAAAACCAATTGATCCTATAATCCTCTTCCAAATCCAACTGCCAATCACTATCACTTTCAAATCACAACTCCATCCATTCATCCCCCATCAATATAAAATCCATGAAAACATTCCATCATCAAAAAAATCAACTCCTTCCAATCAATTACTTCCAAAACAAAATCAAAAAGAAAATATAAATAATAAATAAAATATTTTCCTTCCCATCCTTCACCTTCCAAATAGTCCTTTTCATCCTACATATCATATCAAAAAATAATTCCAAATCAAAATATCCTTCAGTCCACCTATCTATTCCTTTTCCATCCCTTATCTTCCTTCTTCCTTCAAATAATCAATCCTCAAATCCATTAACATCAAATCATAATTATCTTCAACCATCTTCCAGATCATCCTATTTCCCATTTCCTTTGTCTTCCACACCTACCTTTTCCACCTCCAAAACTCTCTCCTCTGTTGTTTTTTTACTCCTTCCTTCTCTACTCCCTTTCCTTCATGTTCTCCATTCTTTCCATTTTCCTCCAATCTCTCCAGGAGAACTCTCATCATCAACCCAGTCCAAGTAAGAATCCCTCTCAGTCCCTTTTCAATATTCTCCAATCCCCTTCAAAGTCAAACTTTGAAGTCAAAGTCAAACCAGTCAAACTTTGAAGTCAAAGTCAAACCAGTCAAACTTCAAAGTTGGAGTCAAACCAGGAAAACTTTGAAGGTGAAGTCAAACCAGTCAAACTTCAAAGTCAAAGTCAAACCAGTCAAAGTTGAACCAGTTGAACCTCAAGCTTCAAACTAGTGAAACTTGCCTAACTTCTTGAGCTTCAAAAACTTCAAATCTCCAACTTCAAACTTCAACCTTTTCAAACTCCCGTTCCAGCCTCATACTTCAAGTCCAACACCCTGTGCAATCCTTCACCAGCTTCAAGCTATTCAACCTTGCTTCCTAGCCTCCCAGCTTTCAATCAGCAAGTACAGAAGAACTTATTTTTTCACCCGCAGCACACCCTTTTCTGGGAATCAGGAGTTGCCCCTTCCCTTTTCAGGGGAGTACTTTCATAACCATAGTTCTGAAAATCCTTCAACTAAACCAATCCAACCTCTTCATCAATCTCACCCTCATACCAAACCCAACTTCACTACTCCTGTACCTTCCAATGGATAGTACTACCCCTGCACCTCTTGCAGTCTCCATCCTCTTCCACCAGATTCACCTTCTCCCTGTATGGTATAAGCTCTATCTCCATGTACACCTCACCACTGTGTAATTTGATTCAGTTAACCTTCTCAAGATCTTCCCTCTCTCCATGGCTTGGTATAACCTTCATCTCTCCTCAACCCAATTGGTATATGAGTTAGTACATATTACACTTAGTATATACATAGTACATAATCTCCACTGTCTGTTCAGCCCATACTCCCATGACTCCAGATCAGTAAATGTCAAACCTTCCTGGATATCCCCATCACCCAATAGTCTACTACAGCCTCCAGCCCAATCAGTCAACATGTAATACCATGGGAACTCCAACCTGCAACACCAGCCACTCATCCCTCAAGGCCTCCTTTGCAGCTCTCACATATACTGTCCTCTCCTTCCCTCCTGGAATTATTCCCCCCAAGGAATTAGTATACTACTTCTTACTGGTTATTCCCTCTGCCAGGAGGTGTCATCTCAGCACAAAAAACCCTTCACCAAGCCTGCTTAACTCATATCACCTTATCCCTTCCTGGTGTTACTCTTATATGATTCAACAACCACTTATTCAACAACCTCCTCCTGGAATTCTCCATTACATCCTTACATCCTCTCATCACTTGTAATCCTACTCTCATCTTCTTCTTTGCAATTCCAACAAATCATCCTTGAGTTCTATGAGTAGTAGTGCCTGTGCCTTCAGCCCCTTGCATGCCAGGGGCAGTTGTGACACAAGGGGTGCTTGCTTGAGGCCATAGAGTGCCTTCTTGAGACAAAGAACTTTGCCAGGAGAGATGTGGATGTTGCTTGGGGAATTGATATACACCTCTTCTTGGAGAGGGTTGTTAAGGAAGGCAGCTTTGATGTCTATTTGTCAAAATTTTAGCTTATTAGTGGCAGCCAGGGCAATTAGCATTTGTAGCAAGGTCTTGTCCCCAGTTGGAGAAAACTTGTGAAGGAAATCAAGGCCCTATTTCTGGTAGAATCCCTGCATTCACAGGCAAGCTTTGAATTTGGTGATTCAATTCTGATTGTTGCGTTTGTTTCTGAAGACCCACACGCATTTGAGGGGAAGTTTTTGGGGCAGAAGCAGGGTTTCTTCCCAAACATCAAAGCTGATAAGGTTGACTTCCTCTGCCTTCATGGCTTTAATCCATTCTTCCCGGTATTTTGATTTGAGGGCCTCCTGCACATTCTTGGGATCCACATAGGAGTGGTTAACAATCAGGTAAACATCTGGAAGGCCTACTTTGAAGCCAATCCTTCTGGGTTGATGGATGATGTTTTTGGGCGTGATTTTTTCAACAGAAGGAGCGGCCAATGGATTGGAATGATCAGCAGCAATGGTGTTAGTCAATGATTCCATGAAATTTACATTGCAAGCAGCAGGATGGGTGATAGGGATGGTGGGTAATGAAAGCAAATCAGAAGGGTTAAGGAGATCAGTTTTCTCAACAGAAGAATTAAGGGAAGGAAAGAAGGATTCATTGAAGGTAGCATTTCCAGATAGGAAGATTTTAGAGGAGTCCATATCCAATATGTAAAATGACAAGAAGTCGTTGGCGTACCCAAGCATAACTGCCTTCTTGCAGGTGGGTTGAAATTTGAAGACTTGAGCGGCTTTGGGAATCAGAGTGTAAGCGGCACAGCCAAAGGGTCTGAGAAAATTTGAGTTAAACTTGCAATTGTGCCACAGTTGATAAGGTGCGGTGTTTCCTTGTTTTTTTGGAGGGGAGAACTTTAAGAAGATGAGCAGCAGAGTTGATGGCTTCATCCCAATACTTAGGGGGTAAGTTGCTTTGGTTTAGGAGGAAACGGGTCTTCTTGAGGAGCAGGCAGTTGGTTCATCTTGACTTACGTATTCCTTGATGGCCGCAGTTGCTTCATTCTTTTGCTTCAGTAGGGAAACGGTTCTGTGCCCAGAATCCTGGTTGCTAAGTGAGAGGAAGTAATTTAATCCCAAATTTGAGGTGATTGAGATGGTTCCAAATAAGTCAAGGTGCATTGCTTCCAGCGTTTTAGAGACCAGTTTGAAGTGGTGATTAAAGGGAATTGCTGTTCCCTTACAGGTGTGACATATTTCACAGCTCAGTGGATTTGATGAGTCCGTCAGGTTCAAGGTCTTGAGGGCAAGTGGCCCGTGATGTCCCAATTTTGCATGACAGGTGTTTGTAGACTCCTTGAGCAGCACTTCTGGTTGGTTACTAACTGAGAATCTTGTGCCGCACAGTTCTGTGAGGTGGTTTGAGTCATTGCCAATGAATTTGACATTGTCGCACATCACCTCAAAGCTGGAGAACCCAATTTTATTGAAGATAGTTTTCTTGGCCTTGAGTTGCGTGAGGGAGATGAGACATTGGTTGATGGTCAGAATTAGGAGAAAATTTCTCAGCTTGATCACAGCTCCAAGGTTATTTATTAATCTTGCCAATCCAACATGTTTTTCTGTGAGTGAGTTGTTGGGTGAGCCAGTGCCAACCTCCATTTTCACAGGTGAGATGTTGAAGAGGAATCTGGGGTTGTTCACAATGTGATGACTGGCTCCCAAGTCCAGGACAGTCAGCTGAGAAAGGTCAGGTCTAGGCGTCAGATAAATCTGGGAATTGAGGTGCAGCTTGGCATTTTGGCTTTGAGAATTGCCAGTGGTAGTTTCAGCCTTGTCTGTAGCAGCATGGAGGTTGGAGCTTGTTCTCTTGTTCCATTCAGGTCTCAAGTGGGGATGGAGGAACCAGCATTTGTCTTCTGGATGTTCTGCGTGCGGGTTGTGGTGGCTCTTGGAGCAGGGATGTCTTGTTTTCTTCCCCTGTGTTGATTTGAGGAGAGAAGTGGAGGGACCCAATTCCAAAGGAGTATTGTTGTTCCCGGCTTGAGAGGATTCCAAATGTGTGACCTTGCAAAGCTTGTTGAGAATTCATGTGGGATTTGTGAGCAGTTCATCATTTAGAATGATGGTGTCCACTATGTGGAAGAAGGAGCTGGGAATTTTGGCCAGGATGGTGTAGCTGAGAATTTTGGGTGGAGCTTTGAGACAGACAACAGCCAGTTTTTTCATCAGTTTCTGAAAATCCTTAATGTATACATTCAGGTCACCTTTGTATTGGGATTGGATGAAGTTCAGCCATATCCTTCTACAATTGTTGGATGATTGAGAGGCATATCTTGCTTGGATTTCTGTCCAGATCTCATGGGGATCACCATTGTTGTTGGAGTTGTCAACAGCATTGAAGGCCAATTTGCCCAGGTCCTGAATAAGGATGTTGGCTGCTTTTTAGAGTTTCTTCTTTTGGGGTTCAGAGATGGGAACAGGAGCAGGTTCAAGTGTCAGTTTGAGGAGTCCCTTCCTCCAAAGGTAGTTTCTTATCCAAAGATACCATGCTGGAAATTTTGAATTTTTGAGAAGGGGAATGTTCACTTTTGACTGTGGATTGTCCTTGGTCTCAGACATAGCCGGTTGTCCGCTGGTCCTTAAAGTTGGTTGGGACTGTAAATCTGTAAGAATTGGAGGCTAAAAGGACCTTCTTTATTTCAGTTGACGTGACTAAGGAAAAAAATTAGCTGAAGCTAAAACAGACCTAAAAGGACCAGTCAGACACTGGACCAGACACAGAAAAGGTAGAGTTGATAAATGAAAAAGGTTGGAACAAGCTCTTTGTGGTTCAAGTTAGAGCGCAGGTTCCAGCGGGCAGTTATGTGTAGCAAAGCAAGGTTGAGTGAGAGATGAGGAGAGCAGGGTAAGAACAAAAGGATTGGAGGCAATGTTGTGAGGAAACAAGATATAAAACAAGATATTTGAAGGAAAAACAGAACTGACTCAGAGACCTGGGGTTGGTGGTGCAAACTTGGGGTTGCACAAAGAAAAAACCTTCCCCAGGATCTGAGCCAGGGGTAAAACTTATTCAGGCAAGCGTGTTGGAGTTGTTGGGTTTGAGTGTCTACAGCCAGCCCTGAAATCCCATGATTTTTAGTTGTAAAGGAAAAAGAGTTCACAGAAAAGATAACCTGAGAGGAAACAGAAAGAAAATGAACACAAATTTGAAGACTGATTCAAGCATGCTAATAGGCCAACATCCAACAAAAGAAGTCTCCACAGTGCACATGAAAAAAAGCAGGCATACAAATACTTCAAAATACCAAAGTGGAAATACCCCAAGTGGAATTATGAAATGGATTCATTTCTCCACAAATCCAATTTCATTATGAATTGTGATGACTTTTCCAATGTTTTTCATACTGACAAGGATAATTTAAATGTTTACAGTTATGGCTTGTTTTCATACATTTAAAAACCAAAAGGAACACCCATTCCTTCAACATCTGACAAACAAGGCCATGGTCTCTCATTCCCAACCCTTTGATTCATTTTTTATTATGCTAGGTTTGGTGTTATTGTAGAAATGCTATGGAAAACTACTGTTTTTCCACATCAAACCACATTCCCTCCATCAAGTCTTCAATCCACCTCAAATAATAAAATTTTTGTTTGTTCCTTTCAGATAAAAAAAAGCTAGCTCATGTCTCCCTTAAACTTAAAAACATTTCTCCTACTGAAATTTTATGTACAGTAAATGTAAAAAAGCTATACATGGATAAGAATGAAATTTATTTTTTCTGATCTATTTCAAAACTGTGTCTAAAGCTTTTGTCCAACTGGGCATTGATTTTCCAATATGAGGCCTGAGTGGATGGTGAGTTGGCTTTTCATTGTAGTCATGGACAACTTATGCTAATTTTTCACCCCCCTACAAGAATTGGTCACATTTCATGTGCATGAATGCACCCATCGGGAGTGTGGGATGGTGGAAAAATTTTCATAATTTCTACACTTCCCAAGACCATGGATATGCAACCAGATTTATCTTCCCTGCATATCCATTTTCTGGGGTGGCGGAAAACCTATGATACATTGACCACCACCCTACAAGAATCAATCACAGTGCATACGCACATGAATGCAACCACAGGGACTGTGGGATGGTGTAAAAATTATCATAAGTTTTCCACTTCCCCAGAAAATGGATATTCAACCAAATTTTTTTTCCCTGAATATCAACTGTCTAGGGAAAAGGAAAACGTATTGTAAGTCATCCCCTGTCCCTGGACATGAACCATACTTATATGATGCACTAAGTGGAAAGTATTGAGATAAAATGGCTTATTCCCACCATCAAGCTTTGTAAATAGAGAATGATCTACATCTTTCAATCATATTACACAAACTCCTTTCACATTTTATCATTATTTTTGTTGTATTTAAGGCTGCAATGATTTTTTAAAAAGTTGTCCTCCATTCTGATCTCAGCCACATTATACTGAATCAGATTCCCACAGAAAACTCACTGCATCTAAAAACCAACTATACAGAATATACTATGGATGATTTTCCAGGTAGGATTTTTAATATTTTCAGTCCTATTTATTTGGGGTGTCATAATGATTTGTGATTTCTCCTTTTATTTTTTAGAAATAAAAACTCTTACTCAACTCAAAAGCCTCCTAACTGATGACTATGTTGAACAATCACATTTGTAGCAATTCAAATTGAAAACTGCCATTTCTGCTGGCCTTATTGAACCTTTGACTGAAGAAGAAGTGAAGCCAACAGTGTTTTTAACACATATTCACCATCAACAATTGAGGTAACCTGCAATTCTGATCAGACAGGGGAGAATCAAGATGAATCTGTCAACCAGCCTACTTCCATTCCAACCAAAGACTGGGTCCAGAAACCCATTGAGTTGAATAAATCATTAAATCCAACAGAATTCTCATTGGAACTAATTAAAATAACCAAGAATAATTCTGTCTTATACATTTAGTTGAATTTGAAATTCCATATTTTTTTGCTCCAGTTAAAAATTTTATTGAAGAAACAGTCAAATTTGAAGTGGATGAACCCACCTTAGATCCACCTGTAAATCCATTGCCAAATGCCCAATCTGTCCCAGATCAAGATCCAGACAATATTTAGAAACCTTGGGCATCTGCATGTCTTGCAGAGCAAGAAGCTAGTAACTATTGTATAAGATCTACATGCAGGCCTTCATCAAGCTCCCAAGAATCTTCTGACTCCTCAGATTCTGAAACTGAAATTACTAGCTCAAGTGATGAGCAACTGAACAAACCAAAACCATCCTACTGAACTATTTCCAAGGAGTCCAACACCAGCTTGAACACTGGTTCCAACCTCACCAAAACAGGTCAGCTTCCTCTCTTACATCCTTTCAATAACATTAATTAAAGATTTAATGGCAGCTTGGTTTTTTCCCTATGAATCAGAATGCCCAACTATAGTACCCCAAAAACAAACTGCATCTAATTCTGGAAAACTTCATGACAAGGTGGAAAAAAAAATTTCCAGGCCAAGGATTGAGGCACCATTATCAACCCAGCCATCTGAGACAGAAGGAGAAACCAGTAAAAAAAATCAAACTGATATGGAAACAGAAGGTTTAACTGTACTTCCTCCTCCTGGACCACTGTATTAGTCAAATCCTGATCTAATGAAATGCAAATCAGTCAAGCTAATTTTCTTAGTTTCCCTAGAACTTTTTCTTGGCTTAACTAAACAAGAAATCTTGATATTGAAATACTGGGAAGATATAAAGGACAATGCCACCCCCTCATCATATAACAAAATAATAAGCAGTCCACATTATCTTATATCCAATACACTTAACCTTTTTGGCAAGAGGACTTTGACAAACCCACAAGATAAATCCAGGATCCTTAATTCCTTGGATTTTTGCTTGACATGGTTAAAAGATGGTAAATATTGATAGTGCTTTATTCCAATCCTATTCAAATAAACTGATTACTACTTTGTTATCTATCATAAAAGATTTTGCTAGGAAAGGATTATGATGTATTTTTTGGAAATACCTTCATCAATAAAACCTCTCTCTGTTGCTCTAGGAATGCCCCTACCAAAAATACAAACCCACTTTTCAATATCCTGAAATTTACAAGAGACCCAATATGTGGTGCCTACATGAAATTGAAGCGCACCTTGAATGACATCATAGGTGTGTGATCACAAAAAAATTCAAAAAATGTGCCTCTCTCTATGGAAGGTATTGATGGGACCTCATATGAAGCTTCACTCTAAGCTCAAAGCTAATTTGACAACCTACAAGCCGCTGTAATTAATGATTCAACCTTTTCTCAAAACAAGAACTTGGCTCCTATTGGAAATGTAGATTTCAATACTGGAAGAGGTGGTCTGAACACTGTTTTGGAATATTTTTTCTCTCTTGTGACTGGGCTTATCAACTTACAACTAGAAAGAAAGGAATATAATTGGCAGCCTTTTATTTCTAAGGATTCATCTGAAAAGAAGAATCAATGGGGCATCAATTTTTTAGCTTGTTTTTCACACATTTTGGTTTTTGGTCCTGCTGCCATACATATTTTTCCTGGAAATCAAGGAGTGATTCCCAAGTAAAACTCTGGCATGCTCCTTGAATTTGGTAGTCTTGTTCTTGAATCCAACTTGAAGGCTGGCTTGCCTCCAAATCCACTCTGGGGCCAACTTGGTAACACAAGAGTGTAAATTCTTAGTGCCCTGAGTGGTATGGGATTTATTAAAGACAATGCAATAAATTGGTGAGATTCAATTAGAAGTTTTTCTAAAAGATTTTCCTATGAGAAGTTGGATCAGGTCCTTCTGGAGGACATTGTTCTTGTCACTGATTATGATATGGGTATCCAATTTAATACTGTTTTGGCTGTTGAAAAAACCACTTCTTCTGCTTAAATTGAATTTTCTGTTGAATGAATAGCTTCCACCTCTTCTTCTTAATTATTCATTTTTAACTTTTAGGAAATTAAACCTTTGATTTTTTTTGATCAAAAATTCTTGCTTTCATATTTGGTCTGATCTTGGAAAAAGTATCTATTTCAATTCAAGGAATATTTTTTTTGGATGAATAAAAACTGAATTATTATGGAATGTGAACTATTTCACACCTAGTATCTTATTTTAATTTCAATCAAAATAGTGTGTTCCCTTTACCTCCAACCAAGCCCACTGGTTTGCAAGATAATGATAGTAAAAATTGATGATAACTGCTTGTCTTTTGTCTGCTGAAAGCTCAGAAAATGACAATGGGATCTTTATTAATTTCATTTAATTAAAAAATTACCTAGTTTTGGTTAAGATATGGTTGTGATATTTTAGTTATATGGGAGTTTAAAATAATTTGTTAAATCTTTTCATCCTTTGAACAACCAAAAACCCTGCCACTCAAAAACTGAATTCATCCACTATGTTGATACTTTCCAAAAAAAAATATCATTCTTTTTCTTCCTCAACAGAATTTATTTATTTTCTTACTGAAATATTCAAACCAAGTTCATGCAATTCCTTGAAAAGCAAGTAGACACCTCCCTTTGGGGAAAAGAGGCAGAATTCCCTAAAAAACCTTTATTCATAGTATTATTTATTTTTTGAAGAAAATAAATAAAATTAAGATTTTATATCAATGCATTTTTTGGTTTAAATAATATTTATTTTATTAGTCCAAAAATTTAAATATATTGTAACATGCTTGTATCCTAGAATTGAGTTTTGCTAAGATTTGTGTTTTTTTGTAATCAGTTATTCACAATATCTTTAATTGAAAGCCAATGATTCATTTTTCAAAAAATTCAATTTTAAATGCAATTTTATTTGAATTATTATAGATTTTTATATCCTATAAAAATTAGGGCATATCAAATTTAGCAAAACTGCCATTAGAAAAGCGCCATTTTTTTTGACCAAATAACATTTTTAATGGCGGGTTTCTGAAATACACATACCCCCTAACTGGTGTATTTAAAAATGGAAGCTTTCATGAAAATGGAGAATTTAAAAAATCAATACAGCCATTATCATCCATCCACCATCCATTGCATGCATCACACCCATCCACACCTCTACCTCAGCAAATCCATACCAATCCCATCTCCATTGCATCAAACACATCTCATCTCCATTTCTTCACATCTACATTGCTTCACATCTCCATTGATTCACATCCCCATCAAATCACACAAATTTCATCTGCATCACTTCACATCTTCATTGCTTCACACAAATTCCATCATCATATTTCTCAAGATGTCCAATCAAACTTCCCAGCAGAAAGTTGAAAGTGAAAAAAATCTGACTGAACTTTTGTTTATTATTTGACTTGGATTCAGACTCTGATTCAGACTCCAATTTGGAATCAATCTGGTTGACTTTGAATGCTCTATGGAAAAAGCAACACATAGTTCCACAAAGACACACTCTCCACAACCCTATGTATGAAAGGCAAAAGCTTCATCTACTCCCCAGCTTAAGCTTCCAGAAACTGTTCCAAACTTTATTGTCTTCATTCATGAAACTTCTGGAAATTATTGAAGACCACCAAATCTTGCAGAAAGACTCTCAGAATTCTTCATTCAATCCAGCTATCCAACTGGCTGTTGCTATTTGTAGATTGGGATCAAATGGGAATGGAGCAGCAATTAATCAATTAGAAAATCTATTCCCAGTTTGTTATGGGACCATTGAATTATACACCAAAAGAGTCATGATTGCTATCCTATCTTTCCATTGCTCAGTCCTTTTTTGGCCAACCAAAGAAGAATGCAAGGAGATATCTCAAGTAATTGAGACCAAAGGCTTTCCTGGTTTCATTGGTTTTGTTGATGGAACCACTATCCCCTTGAGTCAAAACCCCAAGCTAGATGACAACCACCATTTTGATGCTGGCCTTCCAGGTTCTTTTCACAATTCATATTTTTTCAATTGGATGTGGATTGCCCAACAACCAGATAACTACTTTGAGCAAGACCAATACCTTTTGGCTGATTCAGCTTGTGCTAGTGGGAAACATGTGGTTCCAGCATACTGCAATGTTTCAACCAATGATCAAGCCAAAACCAATTTCAACTATTATCTTGCCCAATCACAAGCTTTGATTGAGCATGCCATAGGAATCCTGAAAGGAAGATGGTGTCATACCTTGCACAACTGCAAACCAACTGAGAGGCAAGGCCTAACCAAAAGGCTATGAGACTGGATGAAAGCCAGTCCACTTTGCAGTTATTATGGTGTCACATACCACTGTGTGACAGATGGGCCAGCTTATGGGAGATGCAAAATCAGCTACAAAATTCCAAGGACATGAAGATCCTCATCAACTGGATTTTCAGTTGTGTAATCCTTCACAACCTTCTTGCCAACATTAAAGATGAAAGGGACAAAATATTTTAAGAAGATATTCCTGACCCTCCTCAAGTCATCCTGCTTTCATCTTACACCTCAACTTTGGCTATGAGATAGCAGATTCTACCCCTCACACTTGCTCACTTTGATGAGTAGGATTTGGGTTTTAAATAGGTAAAAAATAACATCACAGAATTTTTTTGGTTTTGGTTGTTTAACCAAGAATCCTAGGCTGACTTTGTTTTTTTTTTTTTGAGGACTCAGACAAAAACAAAATTCCAAACCACCTCACCCCACCAAACCACTGTTCCACTTCCTCCTCCTCACCCACCACCTCCACCTCATCACCTCCACCTCATCACCTCCACCTCACCATCACCTCCAGCTCACCATCACCTCCACCTCACCATAACCTCCCCTCCTCCTTTGGTTGGCACCCCAGGTAAGCTCCCCCCCCCCCTCCTCCTCATCTACCTTTTCCCTCCCTCTCACACACTCTTGCTGACTTCTCCACCTCACCCACCAACCATTCCTTCTTCCTCCTCACACTTCACCTCCACCTCACCAATCACCTCACCTCCTCCTTTGGTTGGCACCCCAGGTAAGCTCCCCCCCCCCTCTTCCTCATCCTCCTTTCCCCTCCCTCTCACCCATTCCTGCTGACTTGGCCCCTCCCTCCTCTTGTTCTCCCCCTCTTGCTTGCTTGCTGCCCCCCCCCCCCCTCTTTCTTGCTCCCTGGCCCACCCCCCTCTCACTTGGTCGCCACCGGCCTCCCCCTCTTACTTGGTTGCCGCTGGCCCCCCCTCTTGCTTGCTCCCTGGCCTGTCTCCCCCTCTTGCTTGGTTGCTGCCACCGGCCCCCCCCTCTGGCTTGCTCCCTGGCCTGCCTCCCGCTCTTGCTTGTTTGGCCCTGGCCCCCCTGTCTTTTTTTGGTTGCTGCCATCCCCCCCCTCTTGCTTTGTAGCCAACCAAGCCCCCCCACCTCCAGCCCGTCCAACCTCTTTTTTTTTGTTTCAGCTTGGACTGGTATAGTATTTTTTTTATCTTTTGATCAATACCTTGATTATATCATACTAATCATTTTTTTTGTTTTTTGGGATGCCATGCAATGCAAACACCTTTTGACACCTTGTTCTGTTGACTCCTGCCCCCTTTCTGGACATCCAATGCTTCTCCCACCCCACTCCAAATTTTTTTCAACCAGATATTTTCCTTCTTGATCCTCACCCCAAGGGCAGCAGGTGCATCGGAGGGATCAAGATGGAAGTAGATGGTTTGGAAAACATAAAGATGGGTTGAAAGGAGAGAGATATTTGGCAAAAGAGGGCTCAAATGAGAGGTTCTGAAATCTATTTGGAAGTAAATTAAGATGGGTTTAACAAAAAGGTGGTTTTTTCTCAAAGAAAACTACAACCTTAGGATTTTCACCCTGCTATTGCTTCTGAAAAGAAAACTCAAAAACCCACCCCTGAAGATTTTTGACAAGCAAAGAAGAAGATTGAACAATTCCATTCCTTCAGCTCTGGAAAATTTGCTGTTCTTGATTGTTCCAATTGCCACTCTCTGCTTGCAATAATTGACTTTTTCCCATTGAATAAAGTATCCCAGCAAGAAAAGAAGGACCTCAACCTGGTCACAACCTTTCTTCAACAATCAAAAAAGTTTTCCAACATCATTGGTCCCTGAAGATCTTGCGGTGGGAAAATTTGGGCAATTGGATGGCAAAAATCAATGCACCCTTCTGAAATTTTTGGAAGCTATTTGAAGAAAGCACCTATTCAATCTTCCCCCAAGGAGTTTAACTTTTTGAACCTTAGGTCTGACAATTTTTCAAAAACTTAAGGCAAGATGTTCAGAAAATTAGCCAAACTGGCACACAATTCCAACCAAGAAACCATGCCGGACAACAATATCCCCTCTTTCTCTTCATTGGAATTTGGATCTGGCCTCACTCCTTTTGAATGATCCCCTCACATCACCTTCACTTCAGACTCATTCTAAAACTCTCCCCATGTTGACAAAGATGATTTCTCTTCCTATTCCTTTTTACTAGTGGTCCCAACCAAAAAATAAAATGGAAAAATTATTGAAAACAAGGACAAATATCAAGTATCCAATGGCCAATCTGTTTTTCCTGACCTGGGGTGTGGAATTGATTTCAAGGAAAAAGGTATATTCAAAATGGTTTTGGAAGCCAATAAGTACAAGCACTGTGCTTTTCCTTCCATGGATACAGCCACCCATACTAGGATGGCTATGTCTTTGCAAATTAACAAGACCACTCTAAACACATGCAAAGAATTAAAAAGAGGTCAAATATATTCTAGACCAAAGAATTTAAATAAAAATAAAAAACATTTCTTCATTGGTGGGAGTAAAAGTAGCCTCAAAAACTGTGGTATTTAAAAATATTTATTGTTAAAACTTTTATCAAAGCAAATATTTTACAAGCCAAGCAATTGAGTAATTTCCTTTATTTCATCAACATTTCTACTGCTACCAATAAATGCCATGGTTACCAATAACCTATCTTTTTTTTTCTGTGGCTAGCCTTTCCCTCTCCTTTTCCAGTTGTTCTTCCTCTTGATCCTTCTCCTTTTCCTCTTTTTGAAACTCCAGCTCAGCCTGTTTTATTTTTCACTCAGCATATAACTTTTGTTGATGAGCCAAACTCTCAGCTTTCTGCTTTTGACAATCCATGGCCAGTTGAATATCCCACTTCTCATTTTCAAATTGAAGTTTTTCAAATTAAATTTGTGATTTCACTGTTTTTTGGAGGGGAAGAGGAATGAGCTTGATTTTGAAAGCCATGAGAATCAATAAATTCACTTACTTGAATCTCTCTTCTCCATGATATCCTCAAATCAAGAAAAATTTGAAGTGTTTCTCCTGTTTTGAAGGCTATTGGGGTTGAGGCTGATGGAATTGGAGGCCTTTTGCTTTCCCTTTGCAGAGGAGTTTAGTGTGGGAATTTCATTGCTCTAATTTGGAGGGGATGTGGGAGGCCCCATTGGCTTGACTATTTGGCCATTCAGGAATGGATGAGCCTGTTTTTTTAAAATCTAAAGCAGTCAGGATTAAGGAGACAGAAGATAAAATAACTTGATTCCTTACTTGAGCAGATGTTGATGGTAGTGGCAATACAGGAATAACTTGCTCCTCATTGGCCAAGTAGTTAAGTTCTTCCACCCCAGGAAGAGAGCAATCCAAAGAAGGAAGTGAGGGGGCCAAGGAAGGTTTTGAATCATTTATGAACACTGATTTAGATGTGATTGGAGCTGGTTCCATTGGACTATCCTCCTCCACATCAGATTGGGGCCACTCATAGGATTCATTGGGATCATCATTTCTAGGCTGAGCATACACAGCCAGGTCCTCAGCATCAACCAAATCTGATTTCTGGTCATCAAAAGAAGCTAAAGGGGTGATATTGGCCTTATTTCCAAAGATTTCATCCATTTGAATATAAAAAGTACAAATGGAGTCCAACTTATCAACCACTGAGTTGATTCCCTTTGCTTTATTGGAGTCAGTGATATCAAAGCCAGTGGAAATTGACATTAAGTGTGCTTTTTTTTCTTGGTTGGATAGTTCTTTCATTGCTCCTGCATCTTTTTGGATGAAAGATCCAGTGTATCTTTGGTTTTATTCTTGATTTCATTGTCCATCAGGAGATAACCATTAACCTTGGAGGACGGAGGTTGTCCAACTCATGTTTCATTGTTGGACCCAAAGCAAGCATCATAGTTGGAGGGGATTTTGAGCCAGTTTATCAGGATGATTTGATCAGCTCTCTTGAGTTGACTTGAGCCTATCGAAGCTGATGGGGGAGGATTTTTGGATGTTGAGTTCCTGGGGGATGTTTGCTTTGGTCCATTTGATTGCTTAGTGAACTTTTGGGGAGAGGATTGCTGGGGGGCCATTTGAAAAGAGTAAGAGGGATGGAGGGATGAAGCAATGAAGGGATGAAGGGATGGGTTGAAAGTGGGGATGAAGTGAAAGTGATGAAGCAATGAAGGGATGTGTTGAAAGAAGGGATGAAGTGATGAAGCAATGAAGAAGAGTGATGAAGCAAAGAGGATAGGAAGAGATGAGAGTGATGAAGTGATGACAATATCAATGAAGAGATGAAGAGAAATGAATCAAATTTTTTGGATGAGGTTTGAGGTAGAATTTTTCCAATGAGGTTGAGGTTCAAAACCAGGGATGGGTTGAGGTGGTGAAATTCTTTAAATACTTTATTTGAAAAAGCCCATTTATTTTGAGGTAACTCTGACGCATCTGATGTGAAATAAGTGGGTTTTTGATTTTTAATAGCGGGTTTGAAATGATGGATTTGGGTTGAAACCAGCCATTAAAAAATGGCAGGTTTGCTTAACTTTGATACGCCCTATTATATTTCTTAGAATTTCTGATGCAAAGTGCAACAGTTATTTCTTGAAAATTTCAAACCTCTTTTTTTGAAAGACATCAAATTAAAATGGTTTTCATTATCAAATTTTCTGCATATAATGCTTAGCATGCCACACATGAAAATCTAAATATTTTCTCATCACAGTTTTTTTGCCACAATATATATTCATTTTGAAATTATGCAATACAAAATTTTATTTAATTTCCTATAAATAGCAAAAAATGAATGGATCCTTTCTGCATTCATCAACCAAACTCATATTCATTGACAGGACATATATATCCCATCACATGATCCTTTATTATACCAATCAAACATCAAGGACCTACAAATGATCAAATTGACCCAAGAACAACAAATGTGGTTGGAAGAAACACATGAACATATTGACAATGAGATCAAGAAAAATTTTCAGCAATTCCCAGAAAATTGGACAGAAAGTGAGAGGTGGATGCATGATTACCAGAATTAAAGAGTTTCTGCATGCATAATTCAGAGAATAATTGAAAGTTAGGGCTCAGAATTGTTTATTCAAGATCAATTAATTCTAAATTTATGCAATATTTGGATGAAGAGGCAGGAATTCCTTGGAATATCTAAGTTCCTAAATCCTTCAAAAAGAATTTTAGATTACTTATTCATATTTATTCATGTTACAGAAGTTCCATTAGTGTTCAATAGAATTTATATTCAAACAAACTCACAATTTATTCTCATCAATGATTATGAGTGATTTGCATGATTTCTGTTTTCACTTCTTTTTTTGCATAAAAATCTCACATATTTTGCATTAGTATACATAAAAATTGTTTGAAAGGAGGAAATTGATTCCCTCATCTCCAATTTCATGCAAGAGAATGCCTTTTCATGCAATTAGCAAAGTATGATACTCACCCCTTTCATTTAAATAACCCAAATACATATGGATTTTCCAACTATAGAATTTCTTGTCTTTTTTTAATCATTATATTGAAAACTCAGATGAATTTTTTGATATATGGCATAATATCTTTTTATTCTTATTTCATATTTTTTTAATTAGGAAATTCATGAATTTATTGCATAAAAATCAAATTATACTTTTAATAATGAGTTCCTTCTCCAAAGGTATCAGATAAGAGTGTTTTCTGATGATCTCATGTCATTTTAATCTTAAAAAAATATTAGAAAATGAGATGTATCAGTAAATACATTAAACAAGTTTTTTTCCATGTTCAGGACTGTTTTCAATAAAATTGAATGAAGTTTGACTTAAAATAAAATTAATTTCTTTTGTAAAACTAGCTTTATGTGTGCTTCAAGTAACTTGAAATTATTATTTTAATTCTTTTTCTCCCACAAATTTGAACTCACCCATGAATTTGAATGAAATTTGACAATTTTTCAGTTGCTATGCTATTGATGCAGTTGGCTTTGATATGTGCCAAGAGATTTCAATTGCATCTTCCAAATTAATGTTGATATAAATGAGATGAAATGGTTTTAAATTATGAAAGAAAGCAGAAGAAATAGTCTTATAAAGATTCATATTTCATTGACCTTTATTTCCAAAGATTTCACCTAGAATGTGGTAGATTCTGAAAAAAGGAATTCATCATACTATTCTTGCCAAAAATATTTTCTTGGTGATTCTGATGTCAATGAGGAAATTTTTCATTTCACTTTGTTTCAGATGAATGCTTTTGAATTTTCATTTCAAAACAGGAATATTAAGTTCTAAGAAAAAAATTTCCATTTAATTAATTTTTAGCATGAATCAAATTAAATTCACCATCAAATTACCAGGCCAGTTGGACAACATGGTATTTCTTAATTTCACTGGAGTAAAAAATTATATATTCAAATTTTTACCTCCAAGTTTACAATTTACTCCTGAATTTCAACAATAAAAATGATATAACCATTGAATTCATCTTATTATCAACCCTTTTTCCACGAAATATGTCAAAACTATTCCTGATTTGGAGGGTGGAGGTTATATTTGTTATGGGCTATGTGCATATCCCAGTGATTCCAGGAATGGAAATTTTTAATTATTTATTTTTCTTGCTTCACAATCAATTTTCAAAGTAAATTTTTATTTTACACATGATTAAAAATAATGAAAATTGGTAATCTTAATGAAAACTAATTGTGAATTAAAACATAAATAGAAAATGTGTTAATTGTTTATAAAAATTTAAGGGTAGTTTTCAAACTTTTCTTCCTTCTGACTGATTGGTTTTGGCATTCCAAAATTTTGAATTTGGATCACATAATTCCAATGAATTATGAAGCATATGCATAAAAAATTTTGAATATTCAATTTGTAAATGAAAGCCTTATAATCTCTTAAAAATCTCCACATTCAATAGCTAATAAGCACACATTCAAATTTCTGATAATTATTTGCTTTCAGAAAATCTACCCTCCAAACATACCCAAAAAAATTCTCTAAAAGATACCTGTAATTTTATTATAATTTTGTATGGATCCTAAACTTCCTCACAGCTCATAATCCATAAAAACACAATAATTAAACAAGGAATTAGCAGAAAATTTGCAAATTTTCAACAAACACGTCAGTCTATGCCTAAGTGACTTTGTCAAAATTATCTTGAACATAAATTTTTGAGGAGACAAGTTTCCAACCCCTCCCCCACTGAAGATTTATTATGTGTTTTAAACTAAAAAAATCTTGATAAACTCCTCTCAAACAACAATTTTTTCCACTTGGAAAAAACCAATGAAAATATTTAAGGAGGGAAGAAAAGTGTCCCTGGAATTTTTAAAGAGAAATTTCACAAAGAATTAGAAATCTATGGCATACATATTTCAACTTTCCAATGCAGCCACCATAATTTGACAAAGTGGAACCAAAAATTTTCAGAAGTGATAATAGGGTGTATCAAAGTTACAAATTTCAAAAAATTAAATGACTGATTTCAGGCTTTTCAATTCTATTTTTTGAAAATTTTATTTTTGTGAGCTAAACCTATTGGTTCATTGTTTTTTTTTTTATAAGAAGATATTTTTTAAAAAATTGATATTTTTCCTGAAATAAAGAATTTAAATTTTTCAAAAATTTAAATTTGATACGCCCTAATAAAAAATTGGTTAAATGCCAAGGAGCATGATTCATTTAGAAGTTATGCACTTGATGGTGAATTTTGCAAAAAGGATCTGCTATCTGGGCTTCTGGAACATTGGCTAAATGGAGAGAAGGGTAAGCACATGAAGCACAGGACATGTAAAAAGAAGCCTAGTTCTTGTGTTAAACACAGATTAAGCTTCAGATTTTTGAACATTTTATAAATCCTTTTATCTGAAATTTTGGTCTCAAATTTGAAAGATATACACAAAACTTTTGGCCAGTGTAGAGCACCATATGGAGAAGTATTTGGTCAAAATCCTTCTCCCCAGTGTGCAATGATGCTCGGATACTTAGGAAGACCATGAGGGAAAATATAACTCCATCCAATTGTATGGGAGAAACAAAATTTATTCAAAATTTCTACACAAACTTGATAAAAAAACTCTGAATTATTTATGCAAGATGAAAGGGAGGACTCAAGCTAACAAGAATGAAGAATATGAAAGAACCTATGATGGAATTTTTCCAAACTATGAGATGAAACCATGTGAATCTCTCCCCTCTAATTGTTCCTTCCCAATATTTCTTGCAAAATTGAATTGGAAAGCAAAAATAGTTTTGGAGATGAAGCCAGTAGAGCAGAAATCAGAAGGATTGGCAAAATCACTTGAGAATCCATTTTGTTTTGAATGAATTTGTTTCCTAGTAACTAATTTTAAATTAAAGCTAAATAGGAAAATTCAACATCCTTAGCTTTTCCATTTGGGCTTTCCATATTATATGAACTATTTACCACAGATTTACTGCAAGATTTTGTTGGAAAAATATAATAATTCCTAGCAACATTCTGATACTTGGAAATAAATTGAATTTTCAAAAGTAAATAAGTACCTTCCAAAAATTTTTTATGCCACATCAATTTTTCTTTAATATTTATTAACAACTTGATTGTCATGTGCTATATCATTTCCAACATGTTTGAGCAGATTAGTGAATTTTTTGTAAAAATTGGAATTGGAGATTGAATTTTGTCCCCAGAATCACTATTTATTTAATTTTGGATAAATAAAACAAAGAAATAAACAAATAATCTGAATCTTTTTAAAAAATTGAATTGAATTCAATCAGTGATTCAAAAAAAAAAAAAAAAAAAAAACAGAGCAGAAAAATTTTTGTTACAAATCCATTGGGAATAGAAATAAAAAAGTATCAATATCTGAAATTTTCTAAAGAGGGTAGTTTTTTTTGTGGATATTTCTGTCTTTTAAGTGTGAAAGCATATTACTTCACTGCTCTCTGATGTTACATAAAATCAAAATCCTCAACAATTTCAAATCTTCTGTATTCCAAGCATGTACTAGAAATTCTTAGAATACTGAAGAAATGATACAAACAAGTATTCTTGGTTTCTTAATTAATTTTGAAATCAATTTGAAAAACATTCAAAACAAGTTCAACTCAAGTTTCAAGTGCTACACCTGCCAGTAGGTGCAGCCATTTTTTTTCATGGTGACTGGTGGAAGGGAGAAATCTGCCTTGGGGTTTCCTTGCACAAGTGGTTTCTCTATTAGAAGAGAGAGAGTGTGAGTGATAGAAATTGTTGGAGTCAGACTAGAATCTGAGAATTGGAGCAGAACTAGGTACTACAGAGAAATTAATCATAATGTCACGGGACAAATCCATACTCCTTAGAGGATGCACACTTCAGTGGAATAAGGACCAAGGGAGGCTTAAGGAAGCCAAGAGCTGCTATGGGGTATCTTGGGGTAGCCAGGAAATGATTTGAGGAATGCAAAGTTGGTGAGTCTGGGATAAGGTCCAAAAAAATTCATCAAAAAATGAAATGAAGCACAGAATTTTTAAAAAAGCAGTTGAGTGGGGTAGACTTTCAAGATTTCAGGATAGGTGATAATTGATTTCTAAGGAATGTCAAATGGAAAGACAGAGCATCATTCTAAGCATTCAATCAATGGGAGGATCAAAAATTAGAGTTTCATATGAAAAGTGAGTATCAAAGGAGCAAAAGTGACCAAGCAAACAGTCACTACATGTATAAAGCAGAAATTTACTATCTACAAGTGATTTTACAAGGATTTTACATGTCACTAGTACAAAAGGTAGTGGCTAGATTTTATATTCTTGATTAAAAAAAAATTGCTGAGGGACCATTATACTAAATAGTGCATTATAATCAGTGTGTAAACTAGCTTTTGATTCAAAGAAGCTTGAATATCAGCAAGACATCAGTCCAAGGTTGACCATGGATTTACTGGAGATATCACAGTAGAATAGCACAGAAAGTTGCATCAGACATTACTGAGGCAGAGAAGCTGGTGTGTGTGGAGGGAGTAGCAAAGGTAGTTGATGTTGACTAATAGATGGTGTGATTATCCTTTCATGAAAATTCCAAAGAGTAACAGAGACTTTTCAGACAAAAATCCAGACTGAGGTTGTTAGCAGGCATTGCATTTGGATGGACAGAGGTTTTTTGTTTTTATTGATGAGGGAGGTAGCTGGATTGCTAGGTGTGACCAGTCAAAGTTAGCCAAAAGAAATTTCAAGCAAGGGCTTTAGCAAGTTCAAGATGCAATAACACTTTTCAAACCTGCACACCAGCTAGCTGACAAGGCTTGGCCTGCAATCAACCAGCCCTCCATCATCACGTGGCATCATCGATGGGTGAACTGTTGATGGTGGATGTTGTGGAGTTATGGGAGGTATGTTAAATCCTGCCAAGGGTTGGTGCTAACAAGCTCCATAAGTTTTGACCAATTTGCGTATTTTTGATTGAACTATGTATGGAGCTTGCTAGCTAGCGATGTTCTTGCAAAACTTGGCTGACCGAGCGGGCTTGGGGAGACGATTGGAGACGCTCTAAATTTGGATGGGCTGGGCAGGGCAAACACCGATGTGATCGGCGGGGCGCCGGGACGACGGACGAGGGAGGATACCCCGCCCAGTCCCACGTGGTTTCGAGTCGGGGAGGAGAGTTTCAGTTGATGGACAGTTTGATGACCAAGGATGAAATTCTTAAAGGGGAGTTGTTGACCGAGCAGTAGACCAGGATGAGTGTCTATCACCACCTACGAGTACATCAGGTCTTTGGTGGTGTAAGTCAGCATCAAACCCATCACGTCTCCTAGGCTGGTATTGACCATTCCCTCTTCCTCTTCCGGAACTTGGTCGTAGGCTACTGGGATCGGGAAGACCATCATCTCCACCGCACTCACCAGGGCTTCCAATCGACTGGGTGAACAGACTAGTTATCTCAAACCGATAGGGACCGGCGCCGATAGTGATGACAAGTAAGTTCCTCATCTCACATCATCCATCCTCCTCGGTTTGGGAGGTTCCTTAGGCAACAAGAACGAGATCGTTGGACCCACCACCGGTTCTCTTCGCATCCTTTCAACCATCAGGAGTCTTTCTTTTCTCTCTCTTTCACCAGATAGATCGTTCAAATAGTTGATCTAGTTCAAAAAATCGTTTGACTCCCCATCAGGCACGTCTCCAAATTCGTTGGCCCTGAGGTCACCACCAAATGTTTATTCACCTTCTCCGATCCCGTGAGCCCACACTTGGCAGCTGAACGAATGGCAAAACGAGCCGCTCTGGCCGGATCCACATCGGGTGAGCCTAGGCATTCGAATATGCTTCTAGACCAGCCTCAATCGTGAATAGGGTATGATCGACTGATCGATGAATTGTATCGGCGGATGATCGAATCGACTAGCTAGTAACTCCTACCGATCAAGAACTCATCCATAAGATTTATAAACGCATCGATCTAACTGCTCGGCAGTTGAAGGCCAATCAGTCGGGCTCACTTTACATCGAAACTGCCGGAGGTCAGTATCGCTCCAACTTGATAATAGGACCGCGATCCCACTGACTCCTAGGTCACCCCCCCCCCCCCCCAAAAAAAAAAAAAAAAAAAAAAAAAAAAAAAAAAAAAACAGGCGTTCATTCTCCAACTCTCGCTGGAAACTCTCAACTTGAAGCGTTCAGACCGCTCCGGTTGCCGACGATCTTAATCGGGTCACCCTTACTCGGTGGGATTTCTGCTACGATCTCGGCTTATGAATCACTCAAGATCCATGGATACGACATCGATATCTTGTTGATCTTGAAAGAAGATTACTATGAAAACTACAAATATTTCGAACGTTGGTGTCGGGAGTACGACCTCAACTTTGGAACGGTCGATTCACCCCCTGAATTTATAGCCCATGATTCCTCAAGAGAGTTTGAGCAAATGAATCGATACTACGAAAGGATCACTGATTCGGAATCTTCCATCGCCGATGCAATTCGTGTCCTTCAATCCTTACACCACGAAAGGATCAAAGGGTTGGGAACCATGCCCCAGAGAGCCCTAAAGCATGTTTGGTGGCCTTTCCTACAACATAATTCACTTGTGGATCCAAGCCAAGTGACTGTAATCGATAGTGCCTACAAGGACTGCATGCTTACCCACCAAGTCGATCCAACCAACTCATCCGTAACCTCTCCAACCCACGATGTTCCCAAAGGGTCTGACCATCAGGATTCGCTGGTGCACTATAAATTTGATGGTTCAGCTTCTTGGTGGACTCAGTCACTCGGCCATGCTCATCCTCGAATCGCCCTCAGTGCAGCTCATGCGGCTGGTCGGTTTGGTCACGTGATTTTCCCTAGCTTCATTCATGAACCAGCTCTCAATCTGGCAGAACATCTTCTCAAAACAGTTGGCAACGGTTGGGCAAACCGAGTGTTTTTTAGTGATAACGGTAGTACTGGCGTGGAAGTTGCTCTAAAGATGGGCCTTGCCAATTTCAGGCGAAGGAATGGTCTTACTTCGAATGCTCATTTCGACTTGGGAGTCATTGGCCTTCGAGGAAGCTATCATGGTGATACCATTGGTGCTATGGATGCTAGCGAACACTCGGTTTACAACGCACAGGTTGATTGGTATACCGGGAAAGGTTTCTGGTTGGACCCACCTCAGATCAAAATCCTTGATGGTGACCGAACAGTAATCTTTACCCATCCTGGCGATCAATGGGGCGAGATTGGGCTCAACGTGACTTACGCAAGCTTGCATGAAATTTATAACGTTACCAGAAGATTGAAGGAAGATCCCTTGAGCCGACTCTATTCGCAGCACATCTATGATTTTCTCCGAACATCTCGGTCCCAATCGTCAACCATTCCAGCTTGTTTGATTATTGAACCAGTTGTTATGGGCGCCGGTGGTATGGTCTTTGTCGACCCGTTATTCCAAACCGTGTTGATCGATGTGGTCAGGAAAAATCCACAATTATTTGCTGTCGATCCAGAAGGAATTTCCAAGTCACCCACCGAGGACCCGGCGGTTTCCTCATCCGACACTTGGACGGGCCTACCGGTGATCTTTGACGAGGTCTTTAGTGGACTCTACAGACTCGGTCAACCTAGTGCAGCTACCTACCTCGGTGAAGGCGTTCTGCCTGATATTGCGGTGTACAGTAAAATCCTTTCGGCCGGTACCGTGCCACTCAGTGTGACTTTAGCCAGAGAGGCGATTTTCGATTCATTTCGCGGGGATGGAGCCGTGAGTGCCTTGCTCCACGGTCATAGTTATACAGCCCATCCGGTCGGGTGCTCAGTAGCGCACACTGGCTTAAAGATGTATGAAGCCATGGAGTCACAAGGTCAGTGGGATGCCGCCAAACGAAATTGGCAAACTCAGTTGGACTCGGCGAATCAATCTGTCGCTTGGAGCTTTTGGAGTCCTTCTTTCGTCAATCAATTATCTCGCTTCCCCGAGGTTGATGGCACGATGACCCTCGGGACAGTCCTGGCGATTTACTTGAAGGATCAAAACAACTCAACAGGTACGATTGTGATTTTTCCCTCATGGCCAACAATCAGACGTTCTTTTTGTTTCGATCTCTTCCCCCCCGCCCCCCCTTTTTTTCTCTCTCGCTGACTTAGATCGAGCGCACTCGCCCCATCCAGGTTATACATCATCTGCCGCCCAGCAGTTTTTAGCTAGGCTCAAATCTAGTCGGACCGGTGGAAGCCATCAGATCCCTTTCGGATTGCATGCCCGACCTTTGGGCAACGTAGCGTACTTTATGACGAGCCTCAATACATCATTGGAGACCATTCAGGAGATTCAATCGATGATTCTCAATACGCTTCAAGAAGATTTGAGGTGATTGAGGGCTCGATTCATGCTCTCTTGTCAAACAAGAACTGCGAAGGAATCTGGCAGGCGATAGCTCATTTCGAATTTATCCGAGGAATTTTAGCTTGGTTTGGTTTTAATTTTTGGAGGGGTCTAGCACGTATGGTCATCCGCATATGCATCTGATCTTTTCCAAAATAAAAAAAAGTAAGAAAGTTCGTGGGAAATAAGGGCTTAAATGTCTTTACAAAAGGCGATCGAGATGATTTGATTTGTGTTAGGGTGCGTTTGATTTGATGACAAGGAGGAGGGAGAACGAGTTGAAGGACAAAACGCGAGAGATATGGTTCAAATGAAGGAGTATATGATGGAAGAAACGCACTTGAGAGGCTTCGGGAGAAGGTTAGTAGTTGATGGTGCTATGGTTTTGGGGGGCTGGTGGTCGGATGTTCAGGAGCTGAAGGGTTCGGATTACTTGCGCCGTCCAATAGGCCTGACATGCTCAATTCCAGAGAGTCGATTCTTTTGCCTAGTACATCGACTGAATCGGAACAAAAGAACGAAATCGAGGGGGGGTGGATGGGGGAGAGGGATCAACGCAAAAATCGTTAGAACTCAAGTTGGAAGATTGAGCGAAGTAAGGTCGGATCGGTTGGAATGGTTTGGGAAAGGGGACGAAAGAGAAGAGAGTCATGATAGGGGAGCTCGATCGAAGTTTTCCGACATCCGATCTCAAGTTGATTGAATGTAGGCTGAGGTCTTGGTTCTGTCTTGGGTCGTCTTGTGAGTACGACGAGAACGATCCAGTACGAACGAACCGACTTGAGAGGATGAATGACGAGGATAGATAGATCGTGATCACGACGAACACGAAGAGGAGGCTAGTGGTCACTCACGTCTCTCAAGGACTTCAGTCTCGACTCGACTGAATTTAGTCTCTAGCTTCTCCAGAACGTCATCGACCTAGGGTTTTGGGATAAAGACCCAAAGAAGCCAAAAGAGAGCTTGAATCTTCGGATTGTGTTTATGATTATTATTATAAAGAGGGAGAGAGAGAGGATGTGGATCTACGTACCCAGCCGATGAGTTCGTGAGGACTACAGATATCATTAGGGTTGATCTCATTGGAGGATGATGATAAGGGATCGAGTGATGACAGGGCGGGGTTAGCGTTGGAGTTGGAGGAGGATGAGTTATTCTTGAGGGCCGAGGTCGATTGAGTCGTCGTCGTCGAGCCAGCTAAGACTTTGGTGTTGGAGGAGGGATTTATGGGTGACTTCTTCGTCGAATCCTTCTCCTTCTCGTTCGCAGTCTTACTCATCAGACCACTGATCATCGTTCGATGGCGCAATTGAATCCCTTCAATCTCTTACTTCGAGGTCTATCCTATATCAACAGATGATTCTTGGATGATCTTTCGAACCTAATCTCACTTCTCACTGCGAAACCGGCGGTCTGTACGTATCATCTCATCCACTAGTCGAACACTATCTCTCGCTAATGATCTAGTTGTTGGCGGCTATACTGTGCTCGATGAAGACATTGGTAAGACTTTGAGCTGACTGAAAGGCTGGGTGGGCAGTAAGTTGTAGTCGTTCTTCATCAACCAGGCCGTCAGACGACATCCCCGACTCGGATCGAGCACCACCGGGGAGATATCCCGCATCCCAATGAGTGACCGATCGCTCGGGCAGGACCCTGGGTGAGTCCTGAGCCATAATCCAGAGCCAGTACTGACTCACAACATTGGACGGTCCAATAATGATCACCCTAACTCCACTCACCATTCATGGTCCCTTTAATCCTACACAAGTGAAAATTATTTTATTTGAGATTCTAAGGACATAAATGATCATCTAGATGACTTTGTTCTCATGGCTAGTTTTGAGTTTGGATCATCACCAGACTTTGGTGGTGACTTGGTCTATTGATCTGTTTTTCTGGTGAGCTCATGATAATTATAGGAATCAAAATCAGGTTGTTTGAAATGTTGAAGCACTCTGAACTCTTGTTGATCTGTTTCTTCTCATGTCTGGGTTTGGAGAATTTGGCCAATGATATATTCACAACCTCAGGGTCCCAAACGGCCAATTGTGACCCAGCAAGTAGCAAGCCAGGTCACTAGCAACTTTCACATCCCCAGGGGGTCCCAAACCCCCATTTGCAACCCAAATTGGGTTGCAATCAAGGAGTCACAACCCAATTTGGGGTTGCAATTGAGGGTTTGCAACAACCCCCTGGGGGATGGCAAGTTGCAAGTGGCAGTTGCACGTGTTTTCCTGGCCCATTTGGGCTACTCTCCCCCCCCCCCCCAAATGGGCCATTTGAGGGGGGATTTGGGGTACCTAGGCACCCCTGGACCACATGTGAGTTCTGTCAACACAAATTTGAGGATCTGGCATACTATGTGGGACTATTATTGGACTACAAAAAGAAAATTTGAAACTTGGAATCAAACACTCACGTACACACACACCACTCACCCTTTGCATGAATTGATTTCTCTCAAAATTAATTTTTCTCAACCCAAAAGTGAGCAAACTTTTGGAGTTGTTGGATTGAAAATTGCATGGAATACTAAACTGCCGTTGAATTTTTTTTTTTTTGGTTTATGGGAACAGTGGCAAGCCCAAGCTCTTGGAGATTAAACAAGGCTACATTAAAGGACTTAATCAAAAGTGTACTTAAAAAAGTTTTGGTGGAATCTAGGGATTTGGGTAGGGAGTTGGAAAAGAAAACATTGGAAGCCCCAATTGCATCCTCATCTAGAGTTACAATTGAGGAACAAGATGTTTCTTCACAACTGGAACAAGATGTTCCATCACAAGTTGAATTGACTAAAGGTGGTGGGTTCACATTTCATACGTCATTTGAATGAGAAGGATTTGGCTTGACAAATACTAATGTAAATAAGGGGTGCTAGACCCACTTGACCCACCTCCTGTGAGAGCCTTTGCTACTAGGAAAGATTCTGGGATCTATTGTCAGAAATGGGCAGCCATGCATGGCTAAACATTGACTACTTTCAATTTGAGGAGAGACAGATACGTTGATGTAGCTTGTGACAGATTTGGGTTATATGAAGGGCAATTTCTCACCAAACGTCAAAGGCAAACTCACACTAGGAAAGTTGGGTGTCAATTCATGATCTGTGCAAGTAGTAAAGTAGCAGATCCCATGTGGAATCTCTCCATTAGAAATGGCCTACACAATCATCAACCATCAGAAAGTCCTTCAGTGCATCCTCAGCTGAGGAGAATATCAGGTCAAGCATTAGATTTACTTAGGGAATGAATGAAAGATGGGATCAATACTGTGTAACTTGAAAGGAAATTGAGCAAGGTTGATGGTGGAGAATACATTGACCATAGAAAGATCTATAACACCAAGAAAAAGGTAAAGCTCTCCAAACTGGATGGGAAAGGTGTTATGGATGCTCTATTGAAAATGATCCAGGAATACCAGTGGGTTTCCAGATATAAATTTGGTGGAGATGGTCAATTAGAGGCCCTATTCTTGGCTTATCCTGAGTCTCTAAAAATTTGAAAAAAAATTCCATCATATTGCATTATTGGATTGTACTTGTAAAACAAATAGGTACTACAACATCCCTCTATTGAATGTTGTAGGAATGACTGCCAAAAAACAGACTTTTACAAAGGCTTTTGCCTTTATAACAAAAGAAAGGTATGAGTTTTACAGTTGTGCATTGAATGCATTAAAGGAGTTGGATTATGATCCTGAAAGGCTTCCAAAAGTCTTTGTGACAGACCATGAAAAAGCTCTTGTTTGTTCTATTAAACACAGTTTCCCTGAGTCATCCAGACAGTTGGGCTCCTTGTACTTGTCTAAAAGCATCCAAGAAAATTCTAAAGTGCACTTCAGTAATGACAATGAAGGATGGAAAAACTTTATGACTCTTTGGGGCAAGTATGGGGCCTCTAAAACCAAGGGGGAGGCAGAAGAAAATGGTGAAGAACTCAGAGTATTCCAATTTATTGCTTCTTCTATTGATCTCTGTTGGGAGTGCTTACTTTGAAACTTTTATACAGTGTTTCTTGAAAGACCCCAAGGATTTACTCCAGTGTATGGAAAAGAATATTTTCCCTATCAAAAAGACTTTTGTAACGGCTTGGACTTGTGTCTACCCAGAATTTGGAAATAAAGCAATGTCTTGGGTAGGAGGGGCCCATTCTAATTTCAAACAATTACTTGTGGGATCCTTGGGGAACATTTCTGATGTTTTGAAAAACCTTGAAGGAAATATTGAAATTCAAACCCAATCAGCCCATGCAGCACTTAAAAACTCTTGAATAAAGTTGGGAACAGGTCTTCCAACAGAACTATTACATTTGGGTTACAAATCATCAATTGAGGCAATTAAACTAATTGCAGAGCAATTTGAGAAGTTAAAGCGCAACCATGATGGCAAGGTGTGCTCCAATTCATATTCAAAAAGGATGGGCTTGCAGTTTTCCCAAATTTTGGGTGAAATACTAGCATCAAGAGGATCCATTGTGCCTGAGGATGTTCATCCTCAGTGGCAGTTAGACTACAACCCTTCCAATGAAGTAAGGGGAGTTTTTTGAAGGGTAACAATTATTGGATTGAAAGATTAATTATTGGATTGACAGATTAATTATTGGATTGACAGATTAATTATTGGATTGACAGATTAATTATTGGATTGACAGATTAATTATTGGTTTGACAGATTAATTATTGGATTGACAGCTTAATTATTGGATTGAAAGATTAATTATTGGATTGAAAGATTGATAATTCTCTTGGTTTTGACAGTTTGAATCAGATGCAGGACTTGATGAAGAATCTCAAATGTTTAGCAAGTGGAATTCAATGTATAGGGAACAACCTAAAGAAGTTAGGTTGAAGATTCTAAGGTCAACACTCAAGAATACAGCCGCTTTAATTTCCAAGCCAAGGATCTTTGGTGAGTGGTGATTCCTTTAATGAGATTAGAATTGTGGCCAACTAATTTTTTATTTTAGGAAGTGAATTACCTCAATCAAACACCTGAGAAATTACATAAGTTTTTGGGTGGGGTTTAGGATCCAGTTGGTGATAAAAAATACTTGATGTCAATGAAATAAATGAAAAGATTCCCCCTTCAAAATTTCTTTCAAAGCTTGACATGGGTCAAATAATAGAAGATAATTATTGAAGACCAAGATGTTTCATTTCATTGGATTCATGTTTTACTTTTACTCCTATGAAAGTGGGTGTAAAAGAACAATCAGATCCTATGTTCATTTGTTTTGTTAACAATTACCATTGGGTGCAGCTTGTACTTAAGGGAGATGTGATTCCAATCCTGCCCATAGTTTCCAAAACCCTTTCCTTGGTTTCTAAAGAAAAATCTCCTTGGGTTGATCACCTCAAAGATCAACTTAAGTTGTATTGTAACTTATAGATTAATTTCATCATTTGGGTTTGGTCTAACATGCTGATCTTTTAATTCTATTAATATAAAGTTTTATCACATTTTGAACATCATTATGTTAAGTATTTTGATTTAACATCATTTTGATGAGTGTTTTGAATGATATCTTATTGGTAATTCATTTCAACTTGTGTTGGGCTGATCCCATCATAAGGAGTATTTTTACTTCTTGTGATGAGATCAGCTTAACACAAGTTGAACTTGTTTTTTTTGGTGCTTTTAATTTAGGGCTGGTCATGTTACTTGTCTTTTTCTTGGTGTTTTTACCTTAGGGCTTGTCAAGTTGAACTTGTATTTTTTGGTGCTTTTACTTTAGGGCTGCTCCATAGACTCTTTGTTTTTATTGATTTTTATTTTTATTTATTTTTATTTTTATTTATTTTTATTTTTATTTATTTTTATTTTTATTTATTTATTTATTTTTATTTTTATTTTTATTTTTATTTTTTTTATTTTTTTTATTTTTTTTTATTTTTATTTTTATTTATTTTTATTTTTATTTATTTTTATTTTTATTTTTATTTTTATTTTTATTTTTATTTATTTTATTTATTTTATTTATTTATTTTTATTTATTTTTATTTTTATTTATTTTTATTTTTATTTATTTTTATTTTTATTTTTATGTTTATGTTTATTTTTATTTTTATTTTTATTTATTTATTTTTATATTTATTTATTGATTTATAGTGCATTATTTTTCTCACGCATCCAACCCTTTATTTCACGCATTTTGACATTGCCACACGGTTGCACCCCTTTGGTATTTCACGCTGTGGTGACCAAATCTGGACACCCTGGACCAGATGCAGAAAATTCAATTTTTTTTACAATGCTTTTATTTAGGTGTCATTCAAAAAAAAAAAAAAAAAAAAAAAAAAAAAAAATCGGAATTTTTTGATCAGTATCACTCCTCCAATTTCCTCATCCTGCCAAGCATTCCTCTGTCCCAGTGGTCTAGGACAGGCCTCTCTTGGTCTCATCACCTAGGCATTGGGTTCAATTCCTTCTCTCTTTGTTCCCCCCTTCCTTTTGGCAGAACGTGCTGGCCAAGACACGGTCAGCCCAAACTTCCTCCGTGCCCCCATCATCCTTTCCCATCAAGCCTCATTCTGCTTCTTCCCTTTTGGATCACAATCAGACCAACTTTTCCACCTCAAATGGTTTGTCATTGGCCCCACTGGTGACCACAACCAGTTCCGTCTCATCTTGTCCGGATTCTCCCCCCAAAGATGACAACCACTCCTGCTCTTGCCCGTATACCCAGCACTCACATCCCGACTGCTGCCTGCTTCTTCCCATTGATACTCAGACCACTGACGTCCACCATCTCTCATCCTCCTCAACTCTCTGCCTACTCCATCTCCATCCACCAGCTTGTGTTGCTTGAATCCCTCCCTGTCCCTTGTTGGGCCGTCACAGCGTTTGCCCATAATTCCAATCTATCCTCCGCTTCCACCTCCTCCCTCGACCACCAGCACTCCGCATCCAAACCCTCACTTCCCCAAACGTTGTCCCTGACGTTGTCAATCCATCATTGTCATCCAACTTGTCTCACTTGGGCACTTCCTCCTTGTTTGGTTCAATCCACAATGATCTCCATCAACTTGTCTTCAAGGGTTTCTTCCAACACAACTATCAACTCTGGCACGTCAAACCTCTCAATACCTTCAACCGTCTCCACTCCCCATCCAATCCTCCACCCAATCCCCCTCGGTCCGCAAATCGGCCAACACCAATCCATCAACCATTTGCACCCCCTTCCATCTTTGGGTGGGGGTGGGAAAGCGTTGTCTACCGCCTGCAGACATCCGCAGGCGGTCTGGTTCATTTTTTTCCCACCCCTTCCGCCTTTGGGTGAGGGGTGGGTGATCCCAGTGTTGTCGCGCCCGCCCGTCCGCGGAAAGATGCAAGAGAGGTGAAGGGATGAGAAAAGATCCCACCCCAGTCAGGGAGGCCGGATTTCCACTGGCCCGCATGATCTATTTGTCTGATCATCCAAAATCAAAAAAAAAAAAAAAAGTGCTCAATTTGTAGAATCACTTGTACATAGTCTAACAGGGCCTCCTGTCCATATAAGGAGGGGCTCTCCCCTGCCTTTTGGGAATGGTATCATATGGTATCCAAGGAAGGAGAATTATCATCACTGTCCTCTTGAAATAAATTATCTGTGGGGTCCCATTCCCCTTTATCTGAGACTAAATTCTGGGTATATCCATGATTGCCACTTGATATTTGAGCCTCCATACTCAAATACTGATCATTGATCTTTATCACCAACCAATAGCCTTTCTGGTTGAAGAAGAATTTGACTGATTGAATTCTTGAGTGTGTTACACCACTCCTGATCCCTTTATCCAACCATACTGGTCCTAATCATCCTTTGATTATCCTTCTGGAACCAGTCATGTTTGACTGAAGAGGTTTTATTAAGCTAAAAACCTGGAGTGTTAAACCTCCCTTTATTTCTTTTGAATTTGAATTCCGCCACGCTACTCTTGATTCCCTTGAGAAGTGTTGGTTTATTCTTGTTCAAATCAGTTATTGTTTTGCTTCTAGAGCTTCATCAAACAATTAGCTTTGTTTTGTGCAGCCATCCACAGTTATCTGGTACCCTTCAAGCGCTTGATTGCGGAGAGTTTGGCAGGTTCATTGAGAACCTGGAGGTTTTTTGGGATTGAGTTGATCTTTCCTAAGCTTCTGCTGACAACCAGAGATATTAGCTTGTGGGTGTTGTTACTTACAATTGCCTTGTCCTGTTGAACTCTGAACAATCCTTGACTTCTTCTATTCAAGTTTTTCCCGGCATCATCTTGCCTCAGATAGTGTTGTTCTCCCAGCTATCGACTACTATCATCTTTATGCTTTACTCTTTGGTCT
Organism: Puccinia polysora; assembly: GCA_025617555.3. Taxonomy (NCBI): domain Eukaryota; kingdom Fungi; phylum Basidiomycota; class Pucciniomycetes; order Pucciniales; family Pucciniaceae; genus Puccinia; species Puccinia polysora. The sequence goes on along the minus strand of CM062633.1, from coordinate 26,614,982 downwards.
CTCATTTACCAGGTTCTGGACTTTGATCTTGGTTACATTTAAATATTTTTGTAACACTCAGGAGGGCAGCCTAAACAGCACCTTTCCCCTCCACAGAACTGCCACGGCCTAGCACCGCTTGGAGTCTTACAACACATCTTTCAAGAATTCATTTTTTTTGAATTCTGAGTGCGCAGCCCCGTAGCAGGGGAGCTTAAATCCCTTACCAAAATCTTTGGTAATTTTGGAGCCATTGGAACCCCTTCAAAAATGCAATCAAAAAATGAAAAAATTCTGAAAAATAATTTTTTGCATGGGTTTTTGGATCATCATTTTGGCTGTTTTTTTACTATATTTTTTTGGTTATTTCAGCTTCCATAAATTTGAAAAAATTCAAAGATTCTTCTATTTTTTTTTCATATATTTTGGATGTATCCTTTCACCTTAAAAAATTCCTTCAAAAAACACAAAAAATCAAGGAAATCAAATTTCTCTTTGGAAATTTGAACCCTTTTATTTTTGTTTTTATTTCTTTTTTTTGTGGGGAATTCAAATTATAAAAAACTTAAACCAACATTCAAGGAGAATTTGATTTTTTTTCAGATTTTTTGGATGTATTATTTTACCTTAAAAAATTCCTTCAAAACAGCAAAAAATTCAAAAAATTCAATTTTCTCATTTGACTTTTGGATCCTTATGTTTGCCATTTTGACTTATTTTTTTTGGTGTTTCAAGCTTTGAGTATTGTAAAACAAATTTTAAAGAGCTTTTTTATTCTTTTTTTCAGGTTTTTTGTATGTCATTATTGACCTTTAAAAATTCCACCAAAAAACCAAAAAATTTGAAAAATCCACTTTTTTCACTGGATTTTTCAGTCCTTTTGTTGGCCTATATAATTGGTTTTTTTGGGTGATTTAAGCTTTCAGAATGTTGAATTTCAAAAAAGAAGTTCATTAATACTTTTTGGAGATAATCTTCATTCTTGCATACACCTTACAAGCTTCATTCAAAAAATTAAAAATAAAGAACAAATATGGATACAAATATTAAAATTTATTGAACTATGATCAGTTTTATTTTTCTACTTGATTTTTTTGAAGGGAACAAAACCCCATTACAAAGATCCAAATTTCTCTGAAAAATGGTTTTCCAAGATTTTGAATCCTTTGTCACAAAGCTTTTCCAAAGTGGATGTAACCTGGGAGCTGACCAATGATCAGACTTGACCTTTAATGAGAATATATGTTTGGATTTTTTCTCAAAGAATGAAGCCAAAAGGAGAATTTTTGGAATTTGGAGTAGGAGGGGAATTCAGAGGAAGATAAGTGCAAGGCATTAAAGAAGAAAACAGAACCACTGGACACTTATATTTTTCAGCCAGAAGGAAACCATGGCATGGAAATTTCATCCATATATTTATGGGAGCTGGGCCATAAATGTGGTTCAGTTGCATTCTTGCTTCTTGGAAAGTTTCACTCCAGATATCACACAGTAATCTTGTTTCCTTGAAGATTGGGTTTGAATCAAGCTCTTTCACCATTTCTTTCCTGACTTTGATCCAGTCTTCAGAGATCCTCCTCAAGCAAATGGCTGCTGCTCCAAAGCCACAGTTCCCATCCCCTATTACATCTTGAGTATGGGAGATATGTCGAATGGCTGTTTCTGGGAAATGGAATCTTTGTATTGGAACTAAAACCAAAAATAAGAATTTTTTATAAAAGAAAATATGGACTATAGATAATACTCAATTCTTCAATTGATACTTTGTCAGATATTCCAGAAGAAGAATAAGATAATGTGCAGGAACCCTAGATCAAAAAACCAAAAGAAATCAGACAAAATTAAAAAATCAGAAAATACCAAATGTACTCACTTTCTCACTGATTGTTGGGGCTGCAAATACCTCCCCCCCAGGAGGATGGTAAGGAGCATCAAAATATTCATTGGATACCTTTATTCTCTTGATTATTGTCCCAGGATTGTATTCAGGAGAAGCAACTTGCTAATTCACAATGGTTCCAGACCTCTGATAAAGGTTTGAATGAAAAAATTAATGAAAAATATTATCCAACAAATTAGCCAAAAGTAAAAGAAAATGAAAGCTCACCATCTTAATTACATCCACATCTGGCAGCTCTTCATCTTATGAATCTTCCCCTTCATCCAAATCTGGCACCTCTTCATCTTCTGAATATTCCTCTTCAGTCAGCAATTCACTCTATTTTAAAAAAATGAGAGGGACTCATCAAAAAAAACTCATTGCAGAAAAAATAAGTATAGTTGTAAAATTACCTCTTCCTCTGATTCCTCCTTCTTTTTTCCCTTCCCCTTCCCTTGGAAGGCCTTGCACCTTCTTGAAACCTGAAAACATAAGAAAAAAAATTAATCATGAATGTTGATATATTTTTTTGTCCCAAAAATTGGTGACTGATCTTCAAATTTGCTATGAATTTCTTCTTTGTCCTTCCTTTCCTCTTGATTCTTCTAAATATTCAAAAACAGATGGATCTATTTTGCTTGAGGACTGAGAGATCTTCTTGAAATTATTGGCTGCTCCCTTGGGTCTTCCTCTAACTTTGGATCTTTGAGTGGAATTTGGCTCTTCTTCATGCTTTCACCCTGATAATATAGCTGTTCTCCAGGTGGCAACTTGCTCAATGCTTCAAACAGTTTAGTGGAATATAGGTTTTCATTACTTTCTTTGGTTGGAACTCCAAGTTTTGCTGAATCATCAGTTGATTCAGGGTTCAAAGTTAACTGGAGAATGAAAAATCAAAATCAATCAGGGAATTATTCATTTGAGCTTGAATCCCCCCCCCCAAAAAAGAGAAAAACTTACTGAGATGGGAGCTTTGACATGCAATTGAGGATAAAAACCATCAATTTGGAAGAGTTCTGAAAGAATCTGATGATTTGAGATGAATTAAAACAAACAGACTAAGGGAATCAAGTCAGAAAAACAATTTAGAAAAGGAAGCACAATTGAACAATGAAAGAACAAAAGTACTGAAGAAGATGAGAAGTGACAAATGGAACAGTTTGAGGAACTTCAGAGGCGGTAGGCGCCAGTCATCTTGGTAGGGTGGTCATGGTGAGGCTGAGAGAGTCAAGGTTGAGAAGCTGAAGGATGATTCAGACAGGGATTACAATGGTGAAGAAGGAGTAACTCTCACAAGTCAAAATTCAAGAATTGGCAAGTTGGTAGTTGTAGCGCAAAGGGCTTGAGGTTGATGAAAACAATGAGGAAGAGGAAACAGAGAAAATCAGGAAAAAACAGACAAAGAAAAGAAGGAGGATTGAGTTTTTATTCAAGACTCCAAGACTAGTTTTCTGGACCCTGAAGACACCCTCCTTTCCAAGTCTGGTCCTGAGGGCTTGGGGGGGGGGTCTCTCCGGGAGCACAAGAATTACATAATTGGTTCTTGCCCGCAAAAACAGGTTGCAGGGTTGAGAACCAAGGATGGATAGATAAAACTTCAACAAGTTCACCATTTCTGATGGCCAATTTGACTTTTTGAACACATGGTATACCCATGTAAGAAGAGCAATCACAGTTTTTGCAATTGGTGGAAGAATCAGGAACTTGATGAGATGAATGAATGATTTTGAGGGCAAAGTGGCCAATCTTTCCAGTAAGATTATCCACACAGTAAGGCAAACCAATGAGATACTTGAATTCTTGCTGAGAGGCTTCAATGGCTCTCACATGGGTTTGAATGGTGATGGAACTGTAAATTTTTTGAGCTAAATTATAGAAAGAGCCAATAGAAGAACTGATGAATCTTTTAATGTAGGAGTGAGAACCTTCTATTCTTGAAACTTGTGTTTCCAAAGTGAAAGTATTTGTTTTCCAAATAGGAGAAAAATTTTCTTTTTAGAGGAATCCAGTTTTCAAGAAGCTAGTCAGAAGTGGGAGGATTCCAGACCAGAGAAAGTTTTGTGAAGTTTTCATGAAAGCTTGATTCAGATTTTGAATAGACAAAATGATGCCTTTGTTTCTGGAATAGCTTCCATTCAGCTTCAGATTTCAAGTGCTTCCTGTAATGAGTTTGAATATTCTTGAAAATGTGCCAGACACAGAGAAGATGATGAGAGGAAGGGAAAACTGATTCAATTAAGCTAATAAGTGCTTGTTCCTTGTCTGTCAGAATCACACTAGGCTCTTTATCTTCAACTATTTTCTGAAGTTGAGTCAGGGCCAAATCATAGTTCTGTTTTTCTCTTGAGATAAGAAACAGAATGAAACTAAGAATCTTCTAGCAGAATTGTTTATCCCAAGAATATGAAGAAGGGGAATCCCAAATTTGTTGATTTTATATGAAAAGTCAATCATAATGATACTAGGGAAAAGGTTGAGAAGTTTCAGGGAATCAGGGTGTGAAATAAATAATGAGGTAATTTGACCATCCAAATTTTTCATTTTGTAGTAAAAAGAACAATTCCTGAGTTCAAGTATGAGTGCTTCCACAGGAGTTTTTCCATCAAGGGCAGTTTTTTGTATTTGGGATCTTTTGTTGTAAATTTCAGGGAGATTTGTATGGATAGGTGATGATGAGTTTTGTATAAGAGAGTTGGGAATTTTTAAAGGGGGAACTCCTGCTTTGGATAAATTTTCAACCACCTCCTTTTTCTCCCCTTGGATTCTTCTGTGGATGGAATGAGGGGAAGGATCAATGGAAGGTGGATGGTTTTTCTCTGGAAATATAACCTTCACCACCCAAACACCCAATCTTTTTGAAAAATTCCCTGATAACCTGAAAGGACAATTGGTCTTTCTTGATTTTTTATTTTGGAGGTATCTTTGCTGGTTTTATATTCCCCAGATTTATCACATTGGTAAGTGTAGGCCTGATTCTTTCAATTTGATACTCTGGTAGATATGGCATATTGTTGATATCTCTGCAATTTCATCCGCTATCACAAATCCTTGCGTGTGTTTGCTCACTGCTCCCTGTTATCCAACTGTCACAACCTCCTGCCAATCCCACCTACTTTGTCCATCAGATCTATTCTACCCACGCGCTCTTAAGGATTTAACCTCTTCCCCCTTCTCTTCAACTTTTGACTCCGTCAAAAATCCTTCCTCTCCCCTACTACTGCTTTTTACTTATCTATTTTTCTTCTTATCTATCATCTTTTCCTTCAATATACAACCTCACCAACTCACCTTAACCACTGACATCCTTGGAATCGACAGCTCTCAACCCTTAGATTAATCAAATCACCCTCTTCCGCTGCCAACTTTGGGCGCAATTTCTATTTGGTGAGAAAGAGAAAACCCAAGAACCATGTATTCCTTTGGACTTCTTTATCAACCATGCTTTTCCCTATGCTCAACCCAATAAATAACCTCATCCTCTCCAACCATCTAACTCATTTTCAAAGACATCTGAACCTTATCTAGCCAGATCTCTTATTGTCCTCCTCTAGCTTTCCATCTGATCATTCTCCTTGAAACTCCTGGGTGTGTAATTGGCGGATCATGCTTCCATCCACTCTTATTCTTATCCTCTCCTGTCCCTTCTTATGTTGATTTGCATATCTTGATTTCTGCCAGTCTGGTTCTACTTTATACTATCTTATTCAGAAATTCTACTAGTTCTATCACATATACATGAGACTTTGCCCATGATTGGATAGCCTCAACCAGCTCCTCCTTTTGATTATATGATAGATCAGGAGGAGGGGCCAGAGGAGTGGAATAAAAAGTTTGAGTAGATGAATAAGGAGAATGAGGATTTGAATCACTATTTTGATTAGATGAGATAATGGAAGATGTGCCTGGTGAAACAGTTGAAACAGTTCTGAAAAGTGGGTGGATATTTTCTTGAGCCATTGGGAAAAGAGATGTTCTTTTTTGGAAGTATCTGGAGTGTTAAGATGTTTTGATGAGTGTTGGTGGTGTGGTGTGCTTTTCTGTGCTGTGGTGTGCTGTGGTGTGCTGTGCTGTGGTGTGGTTTAGTGTAGTGTGGTGTGGTGTGGTGTGGTGTGGTGTGGTGTGGTGTGGTTTGGTATGGTGTGGTGTGGTGTGGTGTGGTATGGTATGGTAGTGGGATGGTGTGGTGAGGGGTGATGGGAGGGTGGAACAGGTCAAGGGGGTGGTTTATAAGATAATTGGGGCAATAGAAGATGTTTGGTGGTCCCAGGAATAAAATTTAAGTCATATTGAATATATGCTTGTGAAGGGCTCAAAGAAGAGTGAATTTTTCAAATTTTTTGGTTTTTTGATGGAATTTTTAAAGTTCAAAAATAACATCCAAAAATCCTGAAAGAAATTTTAAAAAGCTCTTAAATAGTTCTCTTACAATTATCAAAGCTTGAAAAACCAAAGAAAATAAGTCAAAATGGCAAGCATAAGGATCCAAAAGTCAAAGGAGAAAACTGATTTTTTTGATTTTTTTTGGTTTTTTGAAGGAATTTTTTAAGGTAAAATAATACATCCAAAAAATCTGGGAGAAATACTTTAATGCTCTTTGAATTTTTTTTAAATTTTTTATAGCTTGAATTACCCAAAAAAATGAAATAAAAAGAAAAATAAAAGGATTTAAATGTCCAAAGAGAAATTTCATTTTCTTGATTTTTTGTGTTTTTTGAAGGAATTTTTTAAGGTGAAAGGATACATCCAAAAAATATGAAAAAATATTAGAAGACTCTTTGAATTTTTCAGGTAACTTTGAAACGTCTGATGTGAAATAAGTGGGTTTTTTTGATTTTTTATGGCCAATTTGGGTTGAAACCCGCCATTGAAAAATGGCGGGTTTGCTTAACTTCAATACACCCTAATTGATTGGTTTGGGTTTTAACCCTCCACAATCAATTGATAGCTACTTTATCAATTTATTAATTGATTGATTCAAGGTAAGCCTCCCTGCCTCCTCTCTCTCCTCTGGATCAATGGATCACCCCCCCTCCTCCTCCCTCTTTAATCCATGAGACTGATGATTTTTTTTTTATAAATGAGCTTTTTTGTTGGTTAGGATCATTGAGTAGTATTTTTTTTTTTTTAAATGAAAAAATCTTTTTTATCATCCGCCTTGATTATAAAATGAGTGATGATGGTGTTTCTTTTTTTCTTTTTTTTTTGTTGATTCAATTTAATGAAGAATGTTATTTAACCCCTTGTTCCTTCTACACCTTCCCTTTTTCTGGACCACACATTCTTCTCCCACTGCCCTCCAAATTTTACACAATGAGTTGAATCCTTTCTTGATCCTCACCCCAATTAAATTATTTGAATGGGAGGGAACAAGATTGGAGGAGATGATTTGATAAAAATACAGAGAAGCGGCAAGAATAGGGATCATCAGAAAAAGAGGGCTCAAAACAGATATTCTAAAATCTCTTTGGAAGTAGAAGAGGAGGGGATTGATGAAACAGTTGTGTGGTCTGGAAAAAAATACAAACTTTAAATCTGTATCCTGCCATTTTTGCCCAAAAGAAAAAGACCAATTAAAAGCCCTTCCCCAAAGAGTTGGAACAAGCAGAATAGCTGATCAAACAATTTTATTTCTTCAGCTCTGGGAAATTAATTTTTCTTGATGAATCAGATCACAAGCCTCTTTTTGAAATAATTGAGTTTTTCCCTTTGAATAAATATATTTTCAAGCCAAGAAATCAAGTAATTTGCCATATTTCTTCCACTGTTCTACTGCTACCAATAAATTACATAGCTACAGATAACCTAACTTTTTTTTTGCATGGCCAGTCAATACCTCTCCTTTTCCAGTTGATCTTCGTGTCAATCCTTCTCCTTTTTTTCTTTTTGAAACTGAAAATCAGCCTGTCTCAATCTCCAATCAGCATTCAATTTTTTTTGACGAGAAGCACTCTCAGATTCTTCTTTTGACCATCAATAGTCAGTTGATGATCCCACCTTTTCTTTTCAAATTCAATTTTTTCCAATTAAATTTTTTCCAATTAAATTTTTTCCAATTAAATTTTTTCCAATCAAATTTTTTCCAATTAAATTTTTAATTTCACTCTTTTTTTGCAGGGGAATATCAATGAGCTGGTTTTCAAAAGAAAGGAGATTCCATCAATGCACTTAATTGAATATTGCTTCTCAATGATATCTTCAAATCCAGAAAAATTGGAAGTATTTCTCCTCTTTTGAAGGCTATTGGGGTTGATTTTGATGGAATTGGAGGCCTTTTTCTTTCCCTTTGCAAAGGAGTTTTGTGTGGGAATTTCATCAATCTTATTTAAAGGTGATGTGGGAGACCCATTGGCTTGAGCATTTGGCCATTCAGGGAAGGTTGGTGGTGTTTTTTTGCAATATAAATCAGTCAGGATTAACCAGAAAACACAAGAAATTTCCTCCTTACTTGAGCAGATGTTAATTTTAATGGAAATAAAGGACTATCTTTCTCCCCATTGGCCAAGTTTCCCAGTTCTTCCAACCCAGGAAGGAAAGAATTCAAAGAAGTAAGTGAGGGATCCAAGAAAAGGTTTGAATGGTTGATTAATGCTGATGTAGACATGATTGAAGCTGGTTGTGTTGGAATATCCTTTTCCACATGGGATTGGGCACACTCAAAGGTTTTGTCAGGATCATTTTTGCTTGGCTGAGAATCCTCAGCCAAGTCCTTGGCATCAATGGAATCAGATTTTTGGGAATCAAAATCAGCTAAAGGGGAAATGTTGGCCTTCTTTGCAAATATTTCATCCTTTTGAATATAAAAAGGAAAAATTGAGTCCAACTTATTGACCACCATGTTAATTCCCTTGGATTTATTGGAGTTGCTGATAACAAAGCCAGTGGCAATTGATTGAGTGGGAATTTTTTTGCTTGAACCAATAATTCTTGAATCACTCCCTCATCTGTTTGGATAAAATATCCAGCCTACCTTTGGTTTGATTCTTTAGTTCATTTTAAATCAGGAGATAACCATTAGCCTTAGAGGATGGAGGTTGGCCAACTTGCATTTCATTTTTGGATCCAAAGAAAGTGTCATAGTTGGAGTTAATTTTGAGCCAGTTGACAAGGATGATGTGATCAGCTTCTTGAGCTGACTTGAGCATTTGGAAGTTGATGGGGGAGGATGTTTTGTTGTATAGTTCCTGAGGGATGTTTGCTTTGGTGCATTGAATTTTTGTGTGGACTTGCAAGGGGAGGTTTGCTGAGGGTCCATTTGAAAAGATTACAAGGGATGAAGGGATAAATTGATGGGAGAAATAAAGCAATGAGAGTTAGGAAGTGATGAGAGTGAGGAAGTTATGAGAGTAATGAATTTATGAGAGCTATAAGTGATGAAATTTTTAAAGCAATGATAGTGAGGAAGTGATGAGAGAAATAAATTGATGAGAGTGAGGAAGTGATGAGAGCAATGAATTGATGAGAGTGAGGAAGTGATGAGAGCAATAAAATTTTGAGAGAAATAAGTGATGAAAGGGTTAAAGTGATGAGAGTTAGGAAGTGATGAGAGCAATAAAGTGATGATAGTGATAAATCAGATTTTTATGATGAGGTTGAAGGTGGAAGGAGGTGGAAAACCAGGGGTGTATGATGTGGACCAATATGTGGGCCAATGTGGGGTGTAGTTTTTAAAAACCTTTAAATACTTTATCTGAAAAAAACAATTTATTTTCAGGGAAATATGGCACATCTGATGTGAAATAAGTGGGTTTTTTTTATTTTTAATGGTGTGTAATAAATTGGGGTACTTTGATGAAACCCTCCATTAAAAAACTTGCAGGGGGCTTACTCTGATACAACTTAATATTTGAATTCCTTTTATCAAATATGTATATATCTAATTTTTTATATTTCTTATTTGTCTTTGATGAAAAGATATTGACATTTCATAAGAAATATTGATTTCTTTTCAAAGAAATATTTATTTATTTTCAAGGAAAGTAATTTCTGATTTTAATGTTATTATTATGCCACTCAATGAATTTATGTTGCAATTTTTCAAAATATTTTTATTCTCCTCATAAAGTGGGTTCATGTATAGTTGATTTGGGTCTTTTCAATTTTGGTATAAAGTATTTACATCCCACTCAAAATTGAAATTCTGGTTCAAAGAGATATATTTTTGATATTGGGGCGTATCAAAGTTAGCAAAACCACAATTAAAAACCCACCATTTTCTTTGAGCAAACCTGCCATTTTTAATGGCGGGTTTCTGAAATACACATACCCCCTAACTGGTGTATTACAAAATGCCGGGTTTCATGAAAATGGCAGGTTTCAAACATCAAACCCGCCATTTCATCCATCCACCATCCATTGCATGAATCAAAGCCAACCACACCTCTTCCTCAGCAAATCCATACCAATCCCATCTCCGTTGTATCACACACATCTCATCTCCATTGCTTCACATCTCCATTGCTTCAAATCTCCGTCATATCACACACATCCCATTGCATGCAAAACACCCATCCACACCTCCACCTCAGCCAATCCATACCAGTCCCATCTCCATTGTATCACACGCATCTCATCTCCATCACTTCAAATCTCCATTTCTTCACACAAATACCATCATCATCTTTCTCAACATGTCCAATCAAACTTCCCTGCAGCAAGTTGAAAATGCAAAAAAGCTGACTGGAATTTTTTTATTACTTGACTCTGATTCAGACTCTGATTCAGACTCCAATTTGGAATAAACTTGGTTAGCTTTGAATTCTCTATTGGAAAAGCAATAAATAGTTCCACAAAGACAAGCTCTCCACAACCCTATGTATGAAAGTGTTGAAATTTTGAGCAAATGTTCTGGTTGAAATAGAAGGGGAGGATGAGGATGAATCTTGTGACGTAAAGAGAAGCGGATCCGGGAGTCAGATGGGGCACTCAGGTTCAAAGTAAGTAAGAACGGATGATGTTTATTTCTTAGTCTTTAGGAGTTCTTATATACATACAACTTCCTGATTCTTGACAGGGCCAAACAGTGGTTGTGCTGATCAGAGACAGTATGCATAAATGACTGGACAATGAATAGAAAAACCGGATAAAGTCTTAACCAAAATCATAACTAGCAGAGAAGATAAAGAAAATCAGTATAGTCACAGAAAACTAACTGGGTCTTAAGCCACTGGGTCTACAAGCCTCTTGGGTCTTCTCTGCCTCTTGAGTTTAATGATAAATACTAGCAATCCCTCATAATCATCTAAGAGGGTTGTTAATCCTCCTAGTCTAGATACAAATAATGGAAAGAAAGGCACTTCATGGATGTCTTGACCTGAGGATACTGAGCTTAAATAAGAACAATCTTAATGAATAGCATGTCAGAGGCTTCTTGATCCTTCTTGTCCTGCATCTCTTAAGCGCACTAGAATGTGTAGTAATTTTATTTAATTTGATATTTTGTTTTTGATGAAATAAAATGAACTTAAGTATGAGCAGAAACAATAGAATTCCAACAGAAAGGCACAAGCTTCATCTACTCCCCAACTGAAGCTTCCAGCAACTGTTCCAAACTTTATTGCCTTCATTCATGAAACTTTGGGAGATGATTAAAGACCACCACATCTGCCAGAAAAATTCTTGGAATCCTCAAAGCAATCCAGCTATCCAACTGGCTGTTGCTCTTTGTAGATTGGGATCAAATGGAAACGGAGAAGCAATTCATCAATGAGAAAATCTATTCTCAGTTGGTTATGCAACCATTGACTTATACACCAAAAGAGTCATGATTGCTATCCTATCTTTCCATTTCTCAGTCCTTTTTTGGCCAACAAAAGAAGAAAAAAAACGAGATATCTCAAGTAATGGAGACCAAAGGCTTTCCTGGTTGCATTGGTTTTTTTGATGGAACCACTATCCCCTTGAGTCAAAATCCCAAGCTAGATGGCAAGCACTATTTTGATTGGAAAAAAAGGCAATTGATGCATTTCTTTTCCAAAGCCTTTGATAAAACATTTGATAAAACACTAACCAAATATTTTTTTATTGGTTTGTATAGATACTTTGTGTCACCTCAACTTTTTTGTGATAAAAACAAGAATTTCATACCCCTCCATGCTGGCCTTCCAGGTTCTTGTCACAATCCATATGTTTTCAATCGGACGTGGATTGCTCAAAAAACAGATAACTAATTTGAGCAAGATCAATACCTTTTTGCCAATTTAACTTCTGCTAGTGGGAAATATGTGGTTCCAGAATACCAGAATTTTTCAACCAATGATCAAGCCAAAACCAATTTCAACTATTATCTTGCCCAATCAAAAGTTTGGGTTGAGCATGCCATAGGAATCCTGAAAGGAAGATGGGCCAGCTGATGGGAGATGCAAAACCAGCTACAAAATTCAAAGGACATGAAGATCCTCATCAACAGGATTATCAGTTGTGTAATCCTTCACAACCTTCTTTCCAACATCAAAGATGAATGGGACAAAATATTTGAAGAAGACATTCCCAACTCTCCTCAATTCACCCCAGTCTCATCTTGTACCTCCCTCATCTTTGGCTATGAGAGAGCAGATTCTACCCCTCATACTTTCTCACTTTGATGAGTAGGATTTGGGTTTTAAATAGGTAAAAAATAAAATCACAGAAATTTTTTTGTTTTGGTGGTTTAACCAAGAATCCTAGGCTGAATCCATTTTTTTTTTTACCCTCCTCAATTCATCCTGCTCTCATCTTATACCTCAACTTTGGCTATGAGATAGCAGATTCTACCCCTCACACTTTCTCACTTTTATGAGTAGGGTTTGGGGTTTAAATAGGTAAAAAATAACATCACAGACTTTTTTTGGTTTTGGTTGTTTAGCCAAGAATCCTAGACTGACTCTGTTTATTTTATTTTATTTTTTTTTTTGGTGGACTCAGACAAAAACCAAATTCCAAACCACCTCACCCCACCAAACCACCATTCCATTTCCTCCTCCTCACCCAGAACCTCCACCTCATCACCTCCACCTCACCATCACCTCCACCTCACCCACAACCACCACCTCACCATAACCTCCCCTCCTCCTTTGGTTGGAACCCCAGGTAATCTCCCCCCCCTCCTCCTCATTCACTGTTTCCCTCCCTCTCACCCACTCTTTCTGACTTCTTCACCTCACCCACCACCCATTCCTTCCTCCTCCTCACCCTCCTCACCCACCTCACCAATTACCTCCCATCCTTCTTTGGTTGGAACCCCAGGTAAGCTCCCCCCCTCCTCCTCATCGTCCTTTCCCCTCCCTATCACAAATTCCTGCTGACTTTTCCCCTCCCTCCTCCTTTTCTCTCCCTCTTGCTTGCTCTCTGGCCCTACCCCTCTGGCTCAGTCACCACCATCCCCCCCTCTTGCTTGCTTGGTCGCCGCTGGCCTTCCCCTGTCACTTGCTTGCTTTCCCCCCCCATCTTGCTTGCTTGGTTGCCTCCGGACTCCCCATCTGGCTTGGTTGACCCAGGCCCCTCCTGTCACTTGCTTGCCAACCCCCTCCCCCCCCCTGTTGCTCAGATGCTTCTGCCCCCCCTGTTTCTTGGAGGCCACTGGCCTCCCCCTGTCACTTGCTTACTTGCCCCCCCATCTTGCTTGTTCAGCCGCCGCCGGAATCCCCATCTTTCTTGGTCAATGCTGGCCCCCCCTGTTTCTTGGAAGCCGCCGCCACCCCCCTCCCCCCCCTGTTGCTTGGTCACTGCCCCCCCCCCCTCTTGTTCAGTTGCCACTGGCCCCCACCTCCAGCCCTGCCAACCAAGCCCTGCCACCTCCACCCCAGCCAACCAAGCTCCCCCACCTCCAGCCCCCCTGACCTCTTTTTCTTTTTCTTTTTTTTTGGTTTCAACTTGGAGTGGTAATGTTTTTTTTTTTTTTTTTTTTTTTTTGGGGGGGGGGGGGGGGGGTTTCAGCTTGGACCTGTATAGTTTTTTTTTTCTTGTTGATCATCTACCTTGATTACATCATACTAATCATTGATTTTTTTTCTTCAATGCCATGCAATGCAAACCCACTTTGACCCCTTGTTCTGTTGACTCCTGCCCCCTTTCTGGGCTGCCCATGCTTCTCCCACCCCACTAAAAATGTTATACAACTGGATCTTTTCCTTCTTGATCCTCACCCCAAGTGCAGAAGGTGCATGGGGGGAATCAATATTGAAGCAGATGGATTGAAAAACATAAAAAGAGGTGGCAAGCAGGGGGCTCAAATGAGAGATTCTGAAATCTATTTGGAATTAAATGAATATGTGTTTGAATAAAAGGTGGTTTGGTCTTGACAAAAACTACAACCATTGGATTTGTACCCTGCTATTGCTGCCAAAAATAAAACTTGAAAACCCTCCCCTGAGGAGTTTGGACAAGACAAACAGAAGATTGAACAATTCCATTTCTTCAGCTCTGGAAAAGTTGCTGTTCTTTGTGAAAGATTAAAATGGTGGTAAAACTTAGACCAGGCTGGGTATATCATTGACAAATCAAGTAAGATATAAGTTTAAGGAAAAGAACATGATAGAGAAAAGAAAAAGTAAGATGATTATCACCAGCAAGGAGAGTATCTCTACAACGTAGGGTTATGGCCAATGAGAAGACTTAATATAACATATATGATGGAGAGACTCTGGAATCTTGAGTTCTTGAGACTGATCCGACCGGCACAAGGATTAATCTGAGGAGGTTAACAGAAGTTCTTCATGAGTCTTGATGTAGAGGTGAAGAAAGTTTATTACCTACAGTTTTGACAATAGTGGTGATCAAGTCTTGGGAGCAGAGTTGAGTTCCAGAATGAGGTTGTGTAGGAAGGCCAAGAAATTTGAGGAAGAGAAGAGAAACAACAGACAAAGAGATGAAAATCAGAGGAGTGAAACCGTAGACAGTCAGGCAACAATGAATTGAGAGGTATCTACCTGGCACTTGTGAGGTGTCACAGGAATTGTGTGGGTTGAATCTCAAGGTAGCAGACATGATCATGGTGTGACATACATTTAAAGACAGAGAGGGATAGAGCACAAGGCTTAATGAAGAAGGAGAGAAGAAAATGAGAAAAGAATCAGTGTAAATATCAACATGCCAACGCATCTCTACATCAAGATGGTTCAAGAGCCAACATACTCTGCTAAGAAATTCACAGAAGCATTGCTTGCTGCCTTAGTTAGAGCATCAGCCAACATTTCTTGAGAAGGGATTAGTGTTACACTAATTACTTGACTTTTGAGATCATTTTGTAGACTTTTTATTTTGATATCTATATGTTTGGCATGTGACTTAATGACAAACTTCTTCAATTTATCATCTAGTCCCTTGTTTTCTATGAGATGCAAAGGAGGGTCAAGCTTTTCTCACCATAGTTCAGACAGCAGGTGGCAAAGCCATTTTCCTTCTAGGTAGCTAGTAGACAAGGAGTTGCACTTGGATTCAGCAGAGGAGTGAGCAATGCAGCATTGATTTCTGCTGGTCCAATACATTGGAGATCCCTTGAAGAGGCATAGAAGACCCATTTGAGACAGTTGGGTGTGAGGATCATCTCCCCAGGTGGCATCACTGCTGATGACCAGGCCATTTCTGCCAGACTTGTTTCTGATTATCAGTTTGAATTCAATGGTTTTTAGTAGGTATTTCCACACATGAGTAACTTTGCGCCAATTTTTGATACCAGGCCTTTCAGAGAAGCGCGCTAATCTTGACACAGCAAAGCTGATGTCTGGTCTGTCCAGATTGGGAATGAAGTTGAGCGGTCCAATGGGAGATCTGTAATTCACACCAAGATTTTTGAACTGTTGCACTTCTTCATCAGTGGCGGGCAGGAGATGCACCCCGGCTGTGCAAGGGTTGTTCATGGGTTTAGCATTGGTCAATTTCATTTCCTCAAGGCCTTTCTTGATGTGGTTGGGTAGAGAAAGACTGAGAGAGTCCTTTCCCCGTTCAACCTTCATACCCAAGAGGGTGTCTATTTCATGCGTTGAAGAATCCTTGAATTTTTCTAGGAAGGCAAGTTTGGATTGGTCTACATTCCCCACTACTGCCAGGTTGTTGACATGAAAAAACAGGCTGGTGACCAAGTATTTGTTGAGGTATAAGCACAGGTCAGAGTTGCTTTCATGGAATCCTTTGCTCTTGAGCCAGTTTATTAGGGTTCTTTACCAATTTAATGGGGCTTGCTTCAAGCAATAAAGGGATTTTTTTAGTTTGAGATATTTGCAGGTCCTTTTTGATCCAACTGGAGTCTTGATGAAAACAGCCTTTTCTAGTGGAGCGTGCAGGAAATCTCCCTTGACATAAAATTTCAGTATAGGCAGTTTTTTGTAAACCAAGTATGCTAGAAGTGCTTGAAGGGAAGCAATTTTTCCTGTTGGAGCAAAAGTATCAAAGTAGTCAATTCCAAACTTTTGGTTAAATCCTTGAACACAGACTTGAGATTTAAGAGATACAGGACCAGTGGGAAGATCTTGCTTATGCCTAAACATCCAGGTAGTGTCCAAAGGGTTGGTAACTTCTGATTCATCAGCCTCTTCCCACACGCCCAGATCTTTGGCAGTAGCCAATTCCTTCTCAACAGATGGGATCCATTCAGGTATTTTTAGGGCCACATGAATGTTAGAAGGAATTTTTCTTGAGTGGTGAAAGCCATATCTGTGGGGAGGCCTTATAAGTTGTCTGTTACGGAGTACTGGTCTGAGTGTGTTTTGGATGGTGGCATCAGAGCAGTCTGACTCAGAGGATAAATATTCAACCAACTAGTTGACTTGGCTTTTTCTTTGTGTGAATTGGAGATAGGTTCTTCCAACAGTGATTGAAGTTCTGGGTTGGTGGAAGTAGCTGATGGGGGTGTAATTTTTGCGGCAATTGGTGTAACATCTATTCAGTCAGAAATATTGGAGGATTTAATTTTGTTTTTTTAAAAATTTGACATGTTTAGTATCTATTATTCTTCCAGATTTCAAGATCAGTTTTTTGGACAAGAGCCTGGGATTGTATCCTTTTAAGATACCTTTCTTGCCTTTCTCACTGAGTTTGGAAGTTATTTTTCTGTTGTCAAGGAGATATATAGCTGAGGAACCTAGAGGTTTGAGGTAGGTGGTAGGAATGATTGTAACTTGGAGTTGCTTCCAGGGTTATTCTTTGTCTTGAGTAGCAGGAATTTGGTTTAAAGCAAAGCAACAGATTTGGGTCACTACGTGCCAATAATTTTTTGGAATTGCAGTGGCGCTAAAGGCGGTTCTGAGAGACTCCATAATGGTCCTGTTGGCACGCTTGGCCTTGAAATTATGTTGAGGGTGATACCGTTTGCTTATTATGTGATTGATGCACTTGGCTTTGAGGGATTTGGAAAGTGTCTTGTTGAAAATTTCTCTTCCACCATCTGTAACAACCTCTATTGGATATTAATTTAGCTTCTTGGCTTCACTCTCAATTATGAACATTATGGTAGCTGTGGCTGCATCTTTGTAAGGGAGTGGGAAACTGGACAGGTACCCGGACTTATTATCTACTACAGTTAGTGAGTAACTCATGCCTCCCTTGCTGGTAGGGTTTAGCGGTCCCATCAGGTCCATATGGAGACAATTGAATACACGTTTGGCTGGATTATGTTCAATTTTGAAGGAAGATCTTGAGATTTTTGACTTCTTGCAAGCTATGCATTTGATAGAGTCTTTGGCTCCTTGGTTGAGGCAATAACCAAGATAATTTTCCATCCTTTCAAGACTAGCTTGACCAAGTTTTTCATGTAATTCCATGAGATCTGACTGATTTAGTAAGCAAGTTTACTGATAACTCAGAGAAGGCCAATTTAGTATCAGGAGGTTGTTTTTGATGTATCAGTTGCTTACTCTGAGCCCTTTTGATTTCATATCAAAAGTAGGAAGTGATGATTTGATATTCACTTCTAGAACATAACCCTTCTTCAGCATTGCTCCCATTGAGATCAGATTAACTGTGGCATTGGGTACCCAAGTGCCGTTCTCTAGAGAAATTTGATTATTGGTAAATTGAAGGTTTGCAGTGCCAAGTCCTTTTATAGCTATACCATCTCCCTTTTTTCCAGTTTTGATTGTTTCATCTCCATGTTGGTTGAAAAGGTTACTGAAGAGAATTTTTTTTGAATAATGTGTATGGAACACCCACTGTTGAGTATGAACCAATCTTCATTGATGTTGCTACAGTGGTTAAAAGAATTGAAGAAGGAATAGTAATGAGATTCATCCTTTTTCTTTTTGGAACTTCTTCTGGCTTTACCAGGTGGATTTTTGGGCCTGAGTTCAGTAAGTTTGACCCAAAAGGATGGGGGAGGATGAGAATTGACTGCTGGATTGTGTTTGAGACCCCAATGTAGCTTGTTGTTGGCTTCTTGGCTTTTTGACTGAACTTCATTTTGATTTTGAATTAGGTGATTCAGAACCATAGTTGCGGTTAAGTCAGCACCAGAGTGCATGATTTGAGAGAAAATTTATTTCAAAGATGTAAGAATAAAAAGAGCTTGGGCTCTGGTTAAATTAAAGGTAAAGAGAAATGAATGAAAGGAGCTTATAACTTCAAGTGTAACAGACCTGAGATCAGGAGGAAAAGGACACTCCGTTTGATGTAATTGGTTGAACAGATGATCAATTCCACTTGAGAGCACTGGTGTTGATATAGACTAAATGCACAATAGGCTGAAAAGTGGTTGAGTACAAAATGAATAAGGTAAAATTAGCATAAGCAGTTTAAGTGACATGGTAAGTGAAATGCTATGATTAGACAGTCTGACAATCACAATACTACAACACAAGATCCTCTATTAAATAACAGATATAATTCATCTTGGTTATAACACAGCCTAGTTATATTTTACCTTTTGTTTGAGTACTTTAAGATAACAATAATAAGATCACATAAATCCAATCAATTATACTCTAAACTCCAGTGAAAGTCAAATATATGAAAACTCAAATTTTAACACACCCGCTTGACTTGCACTGGAGGAAGTTACTGTCTGAAATGAATCTAACTCTTTTTCTTCAATTAACTTTATGTTCTAACAACTGTTGGAATTATTCTACATACAGGTTAGTGACTGATAACAAGATGAGCTGATTGACTAATAAACTTCCTGGGGCATATTTGAATTTAACTGCTATCTTCAAGTATGATATCTACTATTTGCTGGAAAATTCTTCAGTTCAAATGTGATTGACTTGTATGATTCATTGAATTTGTTCAAGGTTGGATTTGATTGTGTAGAATTGATAAAATTGAGTTGGTTGATTTTTGGAGTTGAGTACTGGAATGATTGTGAAAATTTATGGATGATTGATGAAGAAAATAAAGTGTAGGTAAAGTGTGAACGCAGCAGGCGAACTCCAAACAAATCCTTCCAGGACTAATTGACACAATTTTTGAGGTCAATGGCAATCAGGTTGAGTTGGCAGAATGAAGAATGCCTAAAAAATTTGCCCTCAAGGTTTGCTAACTTTGCTCGGTTGCTTCACTCGATCCTTCTTGCTCCTTTTTTGTTCGGTCTTTTCAGCCGTTGATGCTCGGGTTTGTTGGGATGATTGGCTGGCATTGTCTGGCTCGTGCTTTGGGGCTCATGACTTGATGGTTGTCAATGATTGGTTTCGCTACTGACGGGTCCTGATCCTTTGACTGTCACTCCAAAAAAACTTAGTCTTGGGGATGTTAATACTACTCAAACGAGAAAAGGTGGCTTCCATTGTCTCAATTATACCGATTGAGCCAATCAAGCAACCAATGAGCAAGTTCTTGATCCTTGTACCCGTCTCGTACTCTTTAAGATGTTAGGGCGCAGCCTGGTTGACCAAATAGAGGTTTGTGTATCAACAGGAAAAGAAGCAAACGTATACCATGCTGTCGCTTTAGTCAATCCTTTCACCGGAACTCCATTAGATGCAGGCATGAGCTTGGCTATGAAAATTTACAAGACAAGCATTTTGGTTTTTAAGGACCGTGACCGGTACGTCACTGGTGAATTCAGGTTCAGGTCAGGATACGCCAGGGGGAATCCCCAAAAGATGGTCAAATTATGGGCAGAGAAAGAAATGCAAAATCTGAAGAATCTCTGAGTGAATATAACATTCTCTACCACTGTGGTCACCTCTTCATCATTGATGTCTTGCAGTCTGTGGAACATGACCACTCCTCTTCATTTGATTTTCTTTGTTCCGACCTGACCAACGTTGATCTCTTCTTTGCGAGGTTGGGTGCCAACACGGTCGGCCTCAAGCGAACCTTTGATTTTGTCACTGATAAGTCCATCACAGCTCAAACCAAAACGGAGCTAATCGAATTTGTCAAGTGTCTAGTGACAACCCCCGAACCACAGAATACCAAGGTAGCTCAATTTGATCCTCACGTAACAGAGGGATTGAAGATGGTTGCTGATCGATTGAGAGTTGTGGGACCAGGATCAAAAGGGCTGATGAGGAGTGAGGTGGTTATCTTGGGAGTTGATATTCTGAATCGGTCCCTGGAGGTTATTGATCAAGCTCGGGAAGGTTTGATGCCTGATGAGAGAGATTGAGTGGACCATTGAGGTGAGCTTGAAGAGATAGGCTTCCAAGGTTGCAAGTGATGGTGATGACCAACTTGCTCCTGGTTCAGGTGAGAGATCATGGATGATGGTGAGATGGTTTGGTTGAATTCTTGGTTTCAGTCAAGTCAAGAATTGACTTTGGATGATCTGCGATTGTTATTGGCTTCTTGCTCAGATTCTTTCTAGTCTGCTCGTATAAGGTTCCTTGGTCCAAATCAGGATTCGAGTCAATATCGGTGGTATTTTTGCTTTCCGTATTGGACTCCAACTTGCTTCTATCCTAGCCATCCTTTGACTACATAGGTTGGTCTGATGATTTTGAGGATGGTGATTGAGTACTTCTTGGGATGCTAGGTTATCTTGATTGTTCAATCAAAGTTGATGGCTGATGCCTACCGTCAAAGTGAATGGATGGGATGAGCTTAATTGTCAATGACAAGGCTCATCCTCATCTCACCCCCTCGCCAAAAGAGTCAAATCTCAGGATGAGGCTATTGAAGGCAAACCAGTTGAATGAAAGACGGTTGGCTCAGGTTGAGTATAAGCTTTTAACAGTGTAAGAATAAAAAGAGCTTGGGATCTGGTTAAATTAAAGGTAAAGAGAAATGAATGAATGGAGCTTATAATTTCAAGCGTAACGGACCTGAGATCAGGAGGAAAAGGACACTCCGGTTGATGTAATTGGTTGAACAGATGATCAATTCCACTTGAGAGCACTGGTGTTGATATAGACTAAATGCACAATAGGCTGAAAAGTGGTTGAGTACAAAATGAATAAGGTAAAATTAGCATAAGCAGTTTAAGTGACATGGTAAGTGAAATGCTATGATTAGACAGTCTGACAATCACAATACTACAACACAAGATCCTCTATTAAATAACAGATATGATTTATCTTGGTTATAACAGAGCCTAGTTATATTTTACCTGTTGTTTGAGTACTTTAAGATAACAATAATAAGATCACATCAATCCAATCAATTATACTCTAAACTCCAGTGAAAGTCAAATATATGAAAACTCAAATTCTAACAAAAGAGTCCGGCAGTTTGAAGAGGATCAGGTAGCTGATAATATCAGGAGGTAAGTCAATACCCACTTTGTCAAGCTTGCCAAGATGTTCTTTGACAGCAGTTACAAATCCATCTATGTTGCTCATGTTGAAGCCAAGATAGAGAAAATTGAAGAAAATTTGAGCTTGATTAGCGGCTTGACTTGAGGCAAAGTGGTCCTTGGCAGCTAGCCAGATCTGTTTAGCAGAGTCTTTGTATTGGTTGTTAATGATATTGGTGTGAGTGGCTGGTTCCAGTTTGGACATGATGTATCCAGCCATTTTGTTGTTGTTTGGAATTTACTTGTGTGGGTTGTCTGAGTTCATCAGTAGTAGGATTCCTTGCATTTTGAAAAGCCTCTCCATTTTCTTCTTCCATATAAAATAATTGGTCTCAGAGAGTAGCAGAGTGGATTACATGAGCAATTTTAGAGCCAGAGCCTTGAAGTTTCATTGTCCTCCTGTCCAGTTGATTCCAAGGGTCTTGCCATAGTGTTTTAACAATTAGAGTTTGCTTTGGCTTTTAACCATGTGAAAGATTAAAATGGTGGTAAAACCTGGACCAGGCTGAGGATAGCATTGAAAAATCAAATAAGATATAAGTTTAAGTAAAATAAAAGGATAGAGAACAGAACCCGTAAGATGATTATCACCAACAAGGAGAGTAGTTCTACAACGTAGGATTATGGCCTATGAGAAGACTTATTAGAACATATATGATGGAGAGACTCTGGACTCTTGAGTTCTTGAGACTGATCCAACTGGCACAAGGATTAATCTGAGGAGGTTAACGGAAGTTCTTCATGAGTCTTGATGTAGAGGTGAAGAAAGTTTATTACCTACAGTTTTGACAATAGTGGTGATTGAGTCTTGCAAGCAGAGTTGAGGTCCAGAATGAGTTTTTGTAGGAAGGCCAAGAAATTTGAGGAAGAGAAGAGAAACAACAGAAAAAAAGATGACAATCAGAGGAGTGAAACCATAGACAGTCAGGCAACAATGAATTGAGAGGTATCTACCTGGCACTTGTGAGGTGTCACAGGAATTGTGTGGGTTGAATCTCAAGGTAGCAAACATGATCACGGTGTGACATACAGTTAAAGACAGAGAGGGATAGAGCAAAAGGCTTAATGAAGAAGGAGAGAAGAAAATGAGAAAAGAACAAGTGGAAATATCAACATTCTTGATTGTTCCAATCACCACTCTCTGGTTGCAATAATCAAAATTTTCCCATTGAATAAAATCTCCCAGAAAGGAAAGAAGGACATAAACTTGGTCAAAAAATTCCTTCACCAATCCAAAAATTTTGTCAATACAGTTGGTCCCTCAAGATCTTGGGGTGTGAAAATGTGGACAAATGGATGGCAAAATTGATGGACCCTTCTGAAATTTTTGGACTCTATTTGAAGAAATCAGCCATTGAATCCCAAGGAGTTTAAATTTTGGAACCTTAGGTCTGACAAGGTATCACAAATTTTGGGCCAAATTTTCCAAAAATTATCCAGACGGGCACAAAATTCCAACCAAGAAACCATGCTGGACAAAAATATCCCCTCTTTCTCTTCATTGGAATTTGGACCTGGCCTCACTCCTTTTGATGGCTTCCCTTAGATCACCTTCACCTCAGACTTGTTCTACAACTCTCCCCACATTCACAAAGGTGATTTCTCCTATGATTCCTTTTTACTGGTGGTCCCAACCAAAAAATCAAATGCACAAATTATCAACAACAAGGATGAATATCAAGTATCTGATGGCTTGTTTGTCTTCCCTGAATTTTTATTTGGAATTTATTTTAAAGAAAAAGGTATTGTTAAAATGGTTTGGGCAGCAAACCAGTACAAGCACTGCACTCTTCCTGCAGTGGATACTGCCATCCATACTAGGATGGCTATATCTTTGCAGATTAACAAGAAAACTCTCAATACTTGCAAAGAATTGAAAAGAGATCAAATATATTCTAGACCAAAAAATATAAAGAAAAATAAAATAAAAAATTGATTCATGGGGTTAAAAATAGGCTCAAACATTTTTGTATATAATTTTTTTTGTTTTTATTTTTAAAATTTTTATCAAAGCAAATATTTTAAAAGCCAATCAATTGAGTAATTTCCTTTATTTTGTTGACATTTCTACTGCTACCAATAAATGCCATGGCTAACAATAACCTATCTTTTTTTTCTGTGGCTAGCCTTTCCCTCTCCTTTTGTAGTTTTTCCTTCTCTCAATCCTTCTTCTTTTCCTCTTTTTTAAACTCCAGCTCAGACTGTTTCATTTGCCACTCAGCATTCAAATTTTTTTGATGAGCCAACCTCTCAGCTTTCTGCTTTTGAAAATCCATAGCCAGTTGAAAATCCCACCTCTCCTTTTCAAATTGAAGTTTTTCAGATTCAATTTGTGATTTCACTGTTTTTTTTTGGGGGGGGAATAGGAATGAGCTTGATTTTAAAAACAAGGAGAATCCAATGAACTTACTTGAATCTTTCTTCTCCATGCTATCCTCAAAGCAAGAAAAATTTGAAGTGTTTCTCCTCTTTTGATGTCTATTGGGGTTGATTTTGATGGAATTTGAGGCCTTTTGCTTTCCCTTTTCAGAGGAGGTTTGTGTGGGAACATCATTCCTGTCATTTTAAGGGGATGTGGGAAGCCCCATTTCCTTGAGTATTTGGACATTCAGGAATATATGAGCCTTTTTTTTTTACAATCTAAATCAGTCATGATTAACCAGACAGAAGAGAAAAAATCTTGGTTCCTTACTTGAGCAGATGTTTATGGTAGTGATTATACAGGAAGAAATTTCTCCTCATTGGCCAAGTTGTTAAGTTCTTCAACCCCAGGAAGACAGCAATCCAAAGAAGGAAGTAAGGGTTCCAAGGAAGGGTTTGAATTGTTGATCTATGGTGATTTAGGCGTGATTGGAGCTGATTCTGTTGGAATATCCTCCTCCCTATCAGATTGGGGCCACTCATAGGTTTCATTGGGATCATCATTGCTAGGTTGAGCATCCACAGCCAGGTCCTCAGCATCAACTGAATCTGACTTTTGGGAATACAATGTGGCTAAAGGGATGATATTGGCCTTCTTTCCAAAGATTTCATCCATGTGAACATAAAAAGGACAAATGGAGTCCAACTTATCAACCACCAAATTGATTCCCTTTGCTTTATTGGAGTTGGTGATACCAAAGCTGGGGGAGATTTAAATTGAGTGGTCTTTTTTGTACTTGCTTTGATAGCTCTTGAATTGCTCCCGCATCTTTTTGGATGGAAGATCCAGCCTACCTTTGGTTTTATTCTTGAGTTCATTGGCCATCAGGAGATAACCATTAAACTTAGAGGATGGAGGTTGGCCAAATTATATTTCATTGTTGGATCCAAAGAAAGCATTGTAGTTGGATGGAATTTTGAGCCAGTTTACCAGGAGGATGTGATAAGCTCTCTTGAGCTGACTTGAGCCTTTGTAAGCTTATGGGGGATGATTGTTGGATTTTGAGTTCCTGGGGATTTTTTCTTTGGTCAATTGGATTTTTTAGTGGAATTGCAGGGGGAGGATTGCTGAGGGGCCATTTGATAAGAGTAAGGGATGAAGCAATGAAGTAATGAGAGGATGGATGTGATGAAAGAAATAATGTGTGAGAAATTGATGAGAGTGATGAAGCAATTAGAGTGATGGAGCAATTAGAGTGATGAGGTTATGAGAGTGATGAAGCAATGAGAGTGATGAAGTGATGAGGATAGCAATGAAGCAATGAGAAAGCAATGAGAGTTATGAAGCGTTCTAATGAGGTTGGAGGATTAAACCAGGGTTTATGATTTGAAAGGACATGTGGTTGAGCTGGTGAAGAACTTTATAAAATTTTCTTGAAAAAAAAAACTTATTTCATGTTAACTTTGACACTGCTGATCTAAAATAAGTGGTTTTTTTGAATTTTAATGGTGGGTTTGAAATGGCGGGTTTCCTTAACTTCAATACACCCTATAGAATCCCTTTGTTTTTTTTTACTTGATGAAGCTTTTGTTCTATTATTTAAACATATCTGAATTAAAATCATGAAAAAGATTTAGTTAGCAATGTTTGTTCAGGTTTGATACAAATTTATTTCCATTCCATCAGAAATTTTTATTTTTCTTCAACTAGGTATGTTTTCATATTTTTTCATAATTACTTATGTATTGAATGATATTATTGTTTGCATATTTAAAATATTTGAATTATCAGCATGAAATAGGTATACAGAGTTTTATTTTTTTAATTTTTACGTTTGGTAAAAAGTTATTTAAATTCCACTGAAATAATTACATTTTTTGTGAACAAAATGAATTCTTATTATTTTTCTAATTTTTCTTATATTGGATGAATTCCTTTTTTCCAATATGAGGTAAGATATGAATTTTTTATAAGAAAGTGATATTTTTTGAATTTTTAAACATTTAAATTAACTCAATTGGTATCCATATTTGATTTCTCAAAAACATTCTACCCCAGACAGATCCTGAAAAGGGCCTGGAGGCATTAATTTATCCCCCCCAGGGCCACATTCAATTTTTACTGGCCTTTGGGTGCTCAAAATGCCATTAAATTGCGCCCTCTACCACCCCAGTTACTCTTTCAAAACTTAAAAGGTCAAATGCCCTCCAGTGGTTGGAAAGCATGCTGATTGGCATGATTATAGGAAAAAATAACTACAATCATGCCAATGAAGCCTTTGTAAGACTGCATGCCTTCCTGAAGTGGGAACACACCCCAATTGTCATGATCTTAGTAAAAAAATACAATCATCATGCCAATGAGGCCTTTTAGACTTATTGACATGATTTTACAAATTAATTTGGAGTGATTTTTGGCTGGGCCTTATTTAGGTTCTGGATGATATTTTTGTCTCAATATTTTGTAATATGTTTATCCTGGGCCTTATTTAGGTTCTGGATGATATTTTTGTCTCAATATTTTGTAATATGTTTATCCTGGGCCTTATTTAGGTTCTGGATGAAATTTTTTATTTTCATATTTAATAATATTTGAATGGGTTGTGATAAATTCACAACCCTACACAACCTGTACAAGACTCAAAATGGGTTGTGTGGCACACTTCACAAACCATTTTAGTTGTGTTCAGCTTCCCACAGCCCACAGATTTGTGAATTTCCTTCACAAATCAGATGGGTTGTGAGCCATGCCACACAAACCTCTGGAGTCATGGTTTGCCATTAATGACTCCAGTGCTTTGATAAAATAAAAATAAAAGTTAAATCTGTTGGAGTCAATGATCAGATCAGGGACTCTGACTCAACTCAGAAAGTTGAGGACCGGATTTTTAAGAAACAAAGTCAATGAGGTGAATTGCAAGGTCATGGAAAAGACCGGTTTAAATAGACAACCAGAGAGACCCTCAAAGGGGGCCTAAGGCACTTGATGACTAATCAGCATTTGCAGAAACTATATGGACAAAAGACAATGTGATCAACTATGGAGTAAGCCAATAAGAAAGAATTCATAAGTTAATGAAGGACCAGGTGACATGTAGTAAGAAGATTCTGTGACAGAAGGGATCAAGGCTATCAGAAGAAGACATTATACTCCAACACACCCCCTTGCTGGTAGGCTTGAGACCAGGTGAGAAAATGAGAACATATAAAAACACAGGCTAACAAAATGGTGAAAAAGGACAAGGAATTTTGAGGTAGCAACCTATCCTAAATGCAGCCAAAGTAAAGCAAACAGTAACAAAAAGATGGTAATTGATTTGAAGAATGCAACAGTGAAGACACCAGCAAGCGGTCAAATTCAGCAAGTTGAATCGGGTGAGAACAGTTGCGGGGAAGTTGCAGGTGAGGTCACAAGGAAAAAATAGCAGATGACAGGTTCCAGCAACTAGAGGAGCCGGAAGCAACAGAACTTGATGGATTGACCGATTGTAAGGTTGCAATTTGGGAATTTGACCAAGAGGCAACCAAAAGATACAGGCTGCAATGTTGCGGGTGAGCATGGAAGCAGATCAAAATTGGATTGAAGGGGGTGAATCCTGAAGTGACCGGGCAAGTTGCAAGAAGAGAGCGAGCGGCATTGCAAGTTGAGAAGCGCACGACGTCTTAAGATGAGTGAGAACAGAGTTGCAGAATGAGCCCCAAACAATCTTGCAAGTGATGAGCGCAAGGTTGCAACTTGGCCATTCAACCAAGCAAATAGAGCAGGGCAACCGGAGGACTGCAACAGAGATCACAGGTAGCAATCAAGATAGCAAGGTTGCATGTTAAGTTGGGAGCAGGGTTGTAAGCGGGGAGCAAGCAATGTTGCCAGGACATGAGCAAGTAGATGAGGCAGATGATCCGACCAACGACTTGAGCAGCAATTGGTGCATGAGACGTAAGTAAGGCCACCACTAATAGAATGCAAGGTCTAAAAGCAAAAGCAAACAGGCGGGCGCAAGGATTGATTTTAGGGGACAGCAATTGACCAAGCAAGCCCGGCAGTGAATATTTGATGGTGAGGGAGCAAGGTTGATCGGATGGATAGCGAAGTTGGCTCAAATGCCACGGCAAATTGCGGAAGGGTCTTGAAGCTGGGTCCCAGGCAGATAGAGAAAGAAACAAATGATGTCGCGGCCGAGCGGATGCCGGTGTTGAAGTTGGAAGCAAGTTTGGAGGATTCGATTGAATGAGTGCGGCCAAGATTGAAAAAGGGACTGGAGACCGCGATCAAGAGTTTGTAATTGAATGAGTGCGGCCAAGATTGAAAAAGGGACTGGAGACCGCAATCAAGAGTTTGTAACATCGACAGATCTGATTCTAATGAGCTTGAGATCAATCTCAACCGATTCAGTTCATCGATGATCACTGAGAGTGCGGATGAGGATAGGTGGGATAGATAATCCTTGTATTGATCAATGTGTGATGAAGAGGGAGAGTAGAAGGATGTGAGTAAGGTTTATCCCATCTCACCCCCTTGCCAAAAGACTCGAATACCAGTTTTCAGGATGAGAGCCTTGAAGGCGGACAAATCAAAATTGAGAGGAGGTGGGATTGAAAACAAGTTTGCGGTTAAGAAAACAAAAAAAGGGGGGATTGGTCGATGGAGGGATCCTGATGAGACCGAGTAGGTTGAGGTAGTGGAGATTGTTGTAGAGCTTCATGGCCAACTCGAGAGACTTTTTGAAGGATTCCAGGTAACATTGAGGTTGTTGTTCAGTTGAGTTGACCAAGAGAGCAAATGATGGAAGAATGGCGGTCAAGTGGTGACCAATAACGCGCTCAGGGTTTGAATCACAACTACAAGGTTGACCAAATTGATAACGCAAAAGATGGCCAGCTGAACTAATTGAACAATGGCAATTGAGCAGAGAGGATCTTGAGTTGTGAGGTGATCAAGAGGATGGGAGTTTCCAATTCGGAGAGAGCAATGTAGGACAATTGGTTTTGAAGTGAATGATTGATAGACAGGTTGCAGAACTCTTGGTCTACAAGATCAAGCGTTGGACCAGGATCGAGCCAATATGCCACCCAAGGAATGATAGATTGAATCAAGATCAAAGGTGATCATGATGATGAGATTGATGGTTGATGGTTTATGGTTGATGGTTGATGGTTGATGGTTGATGGTTGATGGTTGATGGTAAGGGTAAGTAAGACCAATGAAGGTCAATAATTGAGGGTGGTCAACAGGATAGGTTGGATGGGAAGGTAGATACGGTCAGTGATAGAAAGACAGTAGTGCTACTCGGGAAGACCATAGAGGTGACTAATTGAGATGATCAATAGGATCAGTTTGGATAAGAAGGCAGATACAATCAGTAATAGAAAGACAGTAGAGCTACCGGTGTTGAGGGATGACCAACAAAGGTCACTGAATAAAGAGTAGATGCAATTAACAATAGGACAATTGGAGAGCTACCACACAGAGAGGATTTACTTGAAGCAAAACAGAGACAGCACAATAGGTGGTGCTCTGGGCTCATAACCTGTTGGAGTCGATGATCAGATCAGGGACTCTGACTCAACTCAGAAAGTTGAGGACCAGATTTTTAAGAAACAAAGTCAATGAGGTGAATTGCAAGGTCATGGAAAAGACCAGTTTAAATAGACAAATAGAGAGCCCCTCAAAGGGGGCCTAAGGCACTTGATGACTAATCAGCATTGGCAGAAACTGCATGGACAAAAGACAATGTGATCAACTATGGAGTAAGCCAATAAGAAAGAATTCATAAGTTAATGAAGGACCAGGTGACATGTAGTAAGAAGATTCTGTGACAGAAGGGATCAAGGCTATCAGCAGAAGACATTATACTCCAACAAAATCAAATTAAAATCAAATTAAAATTAAAATAGAAAAAAAATAGAAATGAATAATTATTATTTTTTATTTTTATTTTTATTATTCTTATTTATTTTATTTATTTATTTTGATTTATTTATTTAATTTTAGGCCATTAGATCTTTCATGCCCTTTCCCCTTTATTTCATGCATTTGCAATTTTCCTGAAATGTCCCCCTAAATCCCCAGACCATGCAGAAATCCTTGATTTCATGCAGATTTCTGGGGTGGTCAAAAATAGAAGAAACAAATCAGGGGGTAGGCAGGTATCTCAAACCCCTGTAAAAGAAAGATGAGACATTTTTGCCATTTTATAGGCCTCAAAAATTGCACTCAAAAATTTTAAAAAAAAGCTTTGTCTCAAATTGTTTCACATTTTTAATTTAATATGTTTATTATTTTTGAAATTCTGAAGTTATTATTCTTAGAATTCTGAATATAAATAAATTTTCCAAATATTCCAGTCAATCCAATTATAGTTTTTTATACTTTTAGTACTTCATTTTCCTGTAAGAAAATGGGATTAACATGAAAAATAAGACATTTTTTCATTTTTCCCCTTATCTTTCCTGAAAATTTTGAAATTTTTGAGCTGAAAGTTTTTTAGTGGCCATTCAAAAAGGGCACAAAAATATTATTTGGGGATTTTTAGAATCAATTATTTACCTAAAAATAATTGATGCATATAAAACAATGATGGGATCTCTGTTTTGGGGTGTGTTTTGGAGCCATTTCTCATACTATTTTGATTCTTTTAATGGACAATGTGAGTTTATAGAAGAAGAAATCTGCACCAAACTTCCATAAATGCCCCTCAAAGTTACTGGATGACATTCCCTTGCCATTTTTTCCTGCTGGAAGATACATACAAAAGGTCTGTGTTACTTTTATCTAAGTGGATGCCATCAACTTATCTCCCTCTCTATTCCCCTCCAACTTCCAATTCTCAAACTTCTCCCATATTCTTTAATTATTTTGAAAGATTTTTGTAACTTAGTTTCTTTCCACTATAATTCTGGACTTTGGCCAGCTCCCCAAAAAGATCCCCTTTGGAAGGCTTTTGCTAGCAAGGAACCAAAAAAACAAGAAGATTTGATTCATGATAACTTGAAACTTTATTGAAAGCTTTTGTTTCCTCCTGAAAATTCTACACATCCAAGAATAAAAGTAGTTAAAATTAATTTTGATTGAATTATTTGTTTGTTTTTTTGCCCAATTTTTCATAATTTCTTTTTCTATTTATTATTGACTCATTGATTTGGAGCAAAAAAAAGCACTTTTTTTTCAATTATAAATTTTTTGGGAAAACAAAAGCTACCAAAAATTCTCAAATAAATTTTTTGTGCCCTTTTCAATTCCCAATAAAAGTTTTCCAGCTCAAAATTTTGAAAATTCTTTGGAAAGATAAGGGGAAGAAAAATTTTGAAGAATGTCTTATTTTTCATGTAAATCCCATTTTCTGGTGGGAAAATGAAGTACTAAAAGTCTAAAAAAATTATAATTGATCTCCTGCCATATTTGAAAACTTTTTTCCCTTCAGAATTTCCAAAATAATAAAAAAAGTTAAATTGAAATGTGAAATAATTTGAGACAAAGCTTTTTTTTCAAATTTTTTGAGTGCAATTTTGAAGGCCTTTAAAACAACCAAAATGTCTCATCTTTCTTTTACAGGGGTTTAAGATGCCTATATAGCCCCTGATATCTTTTTTATTTTTTGATCATCCTGGAAAACTGCGTGAAATAAAGGATTTTGGCATGGGCCAGGGACATTAGGGGACATTGCAGCAACATTGAAACCACGTAAAATCAAGGGAGGAGGCGTGAAAAATCAATTTTTCTTATATTTTTATTTTTAATTTAATTTAATTAATTAATTCATTTTATATATATATATATATATATTTATTTATTCATTTCATTTCATTTAAATTTATTTATCTATGTTTTTTGTATTATTTATATTTTTAATTTAATTCATCAATTTATTTATTTTTATTTATTTATTTCATTTTATTTTTTTATATATTTTTAATTTAATGGATTAATTTATTTTTTATTTATTTTTTCTGTTTTTATTTATTTTCTATTTGTTTTTTTATTTATCTTTCATTTATTTATTTTTTATTTTTTTTATCAAAATAAAACAAAAAAATAAGACAGCAAAAAGTGAAAAAAATAAAATAAATAAATATATCCATTTGCAACTCAGATGGGTTGTGAACGGCGTTTCTTGCCCCATTGACAACCCTAAGGTTGAAAATTTAAAATTGACTGTATTTATTGCATTTTTACATATGTATTACATTTACCCAATTTTTTCCCATGTTTTAATTCTCCAAATAATTTCCATCCAGACATGGAGGCCTTGATTTAGCCCCCCAGGGCCTCAATTAATGTTTAAAGGCCATTAAATCTCATGTTCTCCCACCCAAGGCACTCCTTTCACACTTTAAAAGACTGAATGCCTTCCTTGGGTGGGAAAGCATGCCAATTGGTTTAATTATAGTAAAGAAAATACTATAATTGCACCAATGATACCTTTCAAATTCTGCATGACTTCCTGGAGTTTCAAAACATTCCAATTGGTGTGATTATAGTAAAGAAATTACTATAATCACACCAATGGCACCTTTTGGTGATATTCTAGCAGATAAATTGCTAAAATCACACCAGTCATGAAGATTAGCATGATTTTAGTAAGTTATTTAGAATCAATTCAGCCTGGCCCAGTATTCAATTGAAAAATCCAGATCAAAAATGAATTAGATCTTAAAGTTCAAAATATAAATCTGAATAAATTTCTACAATTACTCTCTGAATTTTTTTCCAAATATATCTAACATTAATACAATAACTATCCTCTAAATTTTGAATATATTTCATTTCTGTGGCTAATTGAAAGAATCTATTGCTCATCTTCATTTTAATTTGTGATTGATTTTCACAACAGAAAAGAAATCATATTATTTTTTTATCTTTTAAAAATAATAAGTAGTAAATTGGATTGAAATAACTGGTAATTATGTTCCTTAATTTCTTGAAACCATTAAAGGAAATCTCACAAAAGTATTTTTGTTCAATAAATAAATTTAATACATGGTAGAAAACAATCATTTGTTTATTCTAGGTAAAATTTCAGTTGGAGATACTTCCATAGCAAGATTCATTAATCTTTAGGGTGATGATAAATTCACAGCTCCAACCGTGGGGGAGTTGTGTAGGGCACCACACAACCTGTGGGAGTCTTTCAGGGCCCCACACAACCTGTGGGAGTTGTTGAAGGCCCCTCAACGCGTGGGAGCCCATACACTAATCCAAAGGGTTGTTCCAAACAGGTGCAACCACCGGGGGGGCATATACCCCCCATAATGAGAATTTTTGATTTTTGTACCCATGTACACAACTATTTAGACCTTTTTACTGGGGTATACAACCTTCCCCTGGGGTTGTTCAAAAATTTAGTTATTTTTATTTTATTTTATATTTTATATTTTTGTTTTTTTTAAACCAAAAAATCAACCTTTTTTGATTTTTTGGTTCATTTCTGTTTTTTTTATTTTGTTTAGCTTAGTTTTTTTTAAGCCTGAAATTCTTATATTTGTGTGGCACGGAACACAACTAGATTTGGGTATGCTACAGCGCCCATTTGAGTTGTGTAGCATGCCACACGGCCTATTTGAGTTGTGTAGCATGCCACATGGCCCATTTGAGTTGTGTACATGACTCAAAGATTTGTAAATTTAACATTACCCTAATCTTTAATTACCAAACTTTTAATTTTAAAATAGATAAATCAAACATAAAATTGTTTAATTCAGCCTTTTTTTGGCTGAGTTCACTCAAGGAAAGTCTAATTTCATTTTTTTGGTGTGTCTTCCCACCCCCTTCCCCTCCTACCCACCCACCCACAAAAACTTTATTCAAGTAAAGATCAAGTTTTCAAAACTATCACTGAGTTGTAAAGGCATTCCCCTTGCCTTTGAAACACTTTGGAGGGAATGTAGGTTGACTGGAGCACTCTTCAACCTTACCCTTGTGCTTTTTTCAGTTTTGAATCTTTTCAAACTTCTTTTTCTGTATTGAAGGATTTGAAAATCAGGTATTTTCCCATTCTAAAAATCCCCAAGGATGAAATCACTTGTCAAGCTTTTCCTTCCCATGGAGCCTATTCCATCCCAGTTTTTTGAAGTATTCAAGGATGCTTTTGTTGTTCTGCGAGGTGTCTTTGGGGATGATCAAAAGCTTTCTTCAAGAATTTGTTGAGTTTTATTTGTGGTCCCATGAAATTTTTCATTCTTTTATAGTTTTTCAAAAAAAAAAAAAATTGAAAAGAATCAACCACAAGAGCATCAATGAATGGAGATACTAAGCATAATAAAAAAATAGACATATTAAAAAAATAAGGAAATTAAAGAAAAATAATGAATAAATGACAAATTAATCAAAGTACAAAAAAAGGGGTGATGATAAATTCACAACTCCCAGTTGTGTTGAAGTTGTGTGAGGCCCTGAAAGGCCCAATGGACGCGCAGGGGCCCATAAATGCTTGCAAAACGCGCGTGCGGGCCAAAACACACGTCTACACGCTTTGACAGGGTTGTTTCAAACATGCACAACCCCCAAGGGGTCATATACCCCCCTTACATGGCATTTTTGAGGCGTGTTTGGGGGTATACAGCCCCCTGGGGGTTGTGCCAAAATTTTTGGGACCCCCTGGACCACATTTGGGTTCCATCAACCCAAATTTGGGATCAAATCATTGTGTGGGACTGTTGGACCACACCTAGCAATCCCCAAGTGAAACTAAAGTGAATCTCAAGTTAAATAAAGTGAAATAAAGTGAATTTCAAGTGGAAATAAAGTGACACTATAAACAAAAGTCAAAACTTTCCACTAGAATTGATCTTTCTCAACTCAAAAGTGAGAAAACTTGGTAGTTGCTCAATTGAAAGTTGGATTGAATACTGAAATACCGTTGCATTTTTTTGGG
This sequence comes from Puccinia polysora, assembly GCA_025617555.3. Lineage (NCBI taxonomy): Eukaryota > Fungi > Basidiomycota > Pucciniomycetes > Pucciniales > Pucciniaceae > Puccinia > Puccinia polysora. Next base: position 26,580,253 of record CM062633.1, on the reverse strand, counting down.
ATTATGGCAACAATGGCAAGCCCTCCTTTTTGTAACATGGCTGTGTTGAAGGATTACATTGATAGTGCCATGAAAAAAGCTGGGGACAAGAAGGATTTGGGTAATGAATCATTGGAATCCCCAATTGCATCCTCATCTAGGGTGAAAATTGAGGAACAAAATGTTTCACAAATGGACATGACCTCTGGTGGTGCATAAAATTTTATGTTACTCTGGTCTTTGCCTTATTTAATTTGATGGAAACTGAACTATGACTATGTAACTATGACAGATCCACTTCACCCACCTCCTTTGAGGGCTTTTCCTACTAGGGAAGAGGAAAAAAAAAATTGTCAAACATGGGAAATGAAGCATGGTTATGCTTTAAAAGTTTTCAACTCAAAGCGTGATAAATATGTGGATCTAGCCTGTGATAGACATTTTTTGTACTCTGGGAAATTGCTCACCAAATGGTAAAGGCAAACTAACACAAGGAAGGTTGGGTGCAAGTTTTTAATCCATGAAAGTTGCACAAAGGCAGACCCCTTGTGGTGTATATACTGCAGAAATGATCAACACAACCATCAACAATCTCCACACCCCTCAGTGCATCCTCACCTGAGGAGAATCTCTGAGATGGTCTGAGTGAATTTGAAATAAGGCATTAAATATGGGCTCAATACTATTCAACTGAAAATAAAATTGAGCAAGATGAATGGTGGCAAATATGTTGATGACCAAACAATCTATAACACTAAGCAAAAGGTAACACTGGCAGAACTAAATGGAATAAGTGTTATGGAGGTCCTCTTGGAACAACTTGGTGATTCAGTTTGGGTTCATCAAGCAAAATTCAGTGGAGAGGGTCACTTTGAGACCCCATCTTGGCTCACCCAAAGTCATTAAAGCTTTGAAAGAAATTTCATCATATTGCTATGTTGGATTGTACTTATAAAACAAATAAGTGAAAAATCCTCCTATTGCATGTTGTAGGAGTTACAGCCAACCAGAAAAATTTCACAAAAGCTCTTTTTTTATAACAAAAGAAATGTTTGAGTTCTACAATTGGTCTGTAAATGCGCTAAAGGAGTTGGCTTATGATCCTGAGAGACTTCACAAAGTCTTTCTGATGGACTGTGAAAAGGCTTTAATTTTTTCTATAGAACAGAGTTTCCCTGAGTCAACAAGACAGTGTTGTCAATGGCACTTGTCTAAAAACATACAAGCAAACTGTAAATTGCGCTTTAATAATGTTGTTTAAGGCTGGCAAAGCTTTATGTCTTTGTGGGCTAAGTATGGGGCTTCAAAAACCAAGGAGGAGACAGAGGTCAATGATGCGGAACTTAGAGTAGGTGCCAAATCACTGCCTCTAATTTTAATCTTCCTAGTTTTGAGTTGCTTACATTATGACTTGTATAAAGTGTTTTTTGGCAGACTGTGAAGATTTACTTGATTATATGAATCATAACATCTTCCATATTAAAGAGACATTTGTAACAGCTTGGACTTGCAAAAACCCTGACTTTGTAAATAAAAAAATTTCTTGGGTTGAAGGGGCCCATGCTACTCTCAAACAATTATTTGAAACTTTTTTGGGAAACATGTTGGATTTTTGGAGAAACCTAGAGGGAACAGTTTCCAATAAAATTAAATTGGGTCAGGCTGCGCTTGACAACTCTCAAATTAAGAAAGGAATAGTTCTTCCTCCTGAACTGTTACCTTTGGGATAAAATTTGTCTTTAGAGGCAATTAAGCTTTTTATGGAAAAATTAAAGAAATCAAAGATGAACCATGATGGGGAAGTGTGCACCAATTCATACTGCAAGACTATGGGTTTGCCCTGTTCCCACAAAATAGGTGATCTACTAGCGTTCCAAGGATCTGTTGTGCCTGAGGATGTTCATCCTTAGTGGAGGTTGTATTATGAACCTTGCAGTTCTAGTTCTGTAAGTTGGTTAAAGTTGGATTGTTGGATTTTTAAAATCACTTTGTGATTAATGCTTTTTGAATGATGATTCCTACTTTACTAATTTTTGATCCTTTTGATTTTTGAAAGTTTGACGTCAATTAAATGCTCAGTGATTCTTAGTTACATGAGAAGTTCAATGAAATGATCTTGGGATACCCTGAAGAAGAAAATCATGGGCTGTTGAAGCACTTGATGATGGAGACCACAAATGATTGATCATATCCAAGACTTGAACCTTAATTCTTGGAATCAAGCAGAGGATGTCCAAAATTGACAGATACCCAGAGGGAGCCTTCTTGATTCAAGCACATTAAAAAGAAGTTACAGCGGGAAAACATAATTAGAGGGGCACTAAATAAGAAAAGAAAAAATATTGTAAGTCTTTTCTTTTGTGAAATGTTAATTTTTTGGGTTTAATGAACTGATGAGGATATGATGACAATTGTTATTCAAAGTTGGCAGGATCAGAATCTGATTTTCATAGTTCAGAGAAAGGGACTGAAAGTGAATCAGCTTCACTTAATTTGGAATCTGATTCCTCTTCAGAGGAAGAAGACATAAAGGAAGAATCAACCAGAAGCTCATCTTTGGTGAGTATTGATTTGATTAATTAATGTTATTGGATTTTGGCTGAGTTAGTTTTGATTATGGAAACAAAAATTGAAATACCTCAATTAAATACCTGAGAAATCACATAATTTCTTGAGTGAGGTTTGAGATTCAATTGGTGATGGGAATTGTGGATTTAGATTCATTGCTGAATTGCTTGGGTATGATGAACATGGTTGGTTTAGAGTGAGGAAGGAAATTCTTGAAACATTGGAGAAACATTCAGCATTCTACATTCAGATGCTTGGTGGTGCAAAAGAGGTAGAAAATATTAAACCAAGACTTGATTTTGAAGACATCAATGCAAAGATTCCCTCTTCAAAATGGCTGGCCAAGTTGTATATGGGTCAAATAATAGCAGAAAAATATGCCGGACCTATACATTTCATTTCATTGAAGTCATTTTGTTGTTATACTACAATGAAAAAAGGAGTTACAGATCAATCAGAGCCTATTTATATTTCCTTTGTCAAAAATAACACTGGGTTCTATTAGTACTTGAGGGAGAAATTATTCCAATCCTGCACATTCTAGCAAAACCCTCTGCTTTCATTTCAAAGAAAACTTCTGGTTGGGTTGATCATCTCAAAGATTAACTGCATGTGTTTTCTAGATTAGAGACTTCAATTATAGAGATCAATTCATCATTGGGTTTCCATATGATTTTTAATTCTGATGCAGCTAACTTTTAATTATATTAATATAAAGGTTTATCACATTTTGAACATCATTATGTTGAGTGTTTTGAGTTAACATCCTTATGATGAGTGTTTTGAATGAGATTTTATTGGTAAGTCAGTTCAACTTTTTTTGTGCTGATCCCATCATAAGAATTATTTTTAATTCTTGTGATCAGATCAGCTTAACACAAGTTGAACTTGTTTTTTTTTGGTGCTTTTACTTGAGGGCTGTTCAAGTTACTTGTCTTTTATTTGTGTTTTTACTTTGGGGCTGGTCAAGTTAATTGTCTTATTTTTTTGTTTTTACTTCAGGGCTTGGCAAGTGACTTGTCTTTCTTTTGATGTTTTTACTTAGGAGCTAGTCAAGTTGAAATTGTATTTTTTGGCACTTATACTTTAGGGCTGCTCCATAGACTCTTTCATTTTTTATTTAATTTTTAGTTTTTTGGTTGTCTTCAGTTTTTTTTTTATTTTTATTAATTTATTTATACTTATTTTTATTTTATTTTATTTTATTTTTTTGACCAAAAAATCAAAAAACTTTTATCTTTTGGTTTATTTCTGTTTTTTTTTGTATTTTTATTTAGATCTTTTATTTACTTATATTTTTTTTGGTCCACAACACTTGTAGTGGTGTGGCATGGTTTAGGACTCCAAACGGTGCTAGGTCATGGCAGTTCTGTGGAGGGGAAAGGTGCTGTTTAGGCTTCCCTCCTGAGTGTTACAAAAATATTTAAATTTAACCAGGATCAAGGTCCAGAACTTTTAAGTGAGGAATCAAGTAGTAAGGATAAAGTTTGATAATAGTTGGTAGGAATGGAAAAGCACTATCTGAGGTAAGATTACATGGGAGATATTTGAACAAAAGAAGTTTAAAGTTTTTTTAAAGTTCAAAAGAACAAAGCTGTTGTATGTAACAACGCCCAAAAGCTAATAACTCTGTTTTTCAGCAGAAGATCGGGGATGATAAACTCAAACTCCAACCAACATCCAGGTTCTCAATGAACCCGCCAAAATCTCTGCAATCAAGCGCTTGAAGGGTACCAGATAACTGAGGGTGGCCGTACAAGACAAAACACAATGTTTTGAGAAGCTCTAAAAGCAAACAGAAACTGATTTGAACAGGGATAACCTCAACACTTCTCAAGGAACTCACGAGTAGGCTGGCAGAATGAAACTTTGAAAAATAAAAGAGGTATAACACTTCAGGTTTTAAGCTTAATAAAACCTCTTAAATCATACGTGATTGGCTCTGGAAAGATGATCAAGAAAGGATTGAGACCATTATGGTCAGAGAAATGTATCAAAGAGTGGTGTAACACACTCTAGAATAACAAAATAAAGAATTGTCTTCAACCAGCAAGGCTATTGGTTGGTGATAAGGATCAGGCCTCAGAGGGGCAAAGACTCCAGATAAAAAAAATGGATCCAGGGGCAATCAAGGATATACCCAGGATAATGATGATAGATTACTATGATACCGGGGGGCACATGCGCAAAATCCCATGGATGATTAGCAAAAGTTAGGGGAGAGACCCTCCTTTTTATGGGCTATGGTTCCCTATAGACTATGTACAAGTGATAACACACACAGAGCGGAAAAAAACACAGGTCCATTTTTTTTTTTTTTTTTTTTTTTTTAAAAAAAAAAAAATTAAATTGAGAAAAACAAAAAAAGAAACTGATGAGAAAACAAACAAAAAAAAATAAAATAACGGAAAGAATATTGAATGAGCAGGGATGGAAGGACACCAGCCCATGCCAATGATGGGCATGGGCAGGGGAGCCGCAGGTGAGGAACCCTGCGGAAATGCTGATGGGCCTGGCAATTGCTGACCTGCCAATGATTGCACAAGAGCGGCAGGAGGAAAGTGATGGGTAACATAATTGGGACGGCTGCTGAAGACGGTCAAGGTTGACATGGTGGCAGGGGGTGATGATTGGAGGAGGAGTCTCCGGTGGGGATGATTGGTTCAATGGTTGGATGACTGACCAATATGGGAGATGGGAGTGGGAGCTTGGCCATGGGAAAAACTGATTGAGTCAGGGGATGGAGGTTTTTCCCATGACCAACCTTGCCCGGGTTAGGGGGAGGGGCCATGGAGTGATCAGAGGCTTGCAAGTCTTTGAGGTCAATCAAATCAAGATTGAAGTGATGACAAGTGTGTGAGTTAGGATGAAATCAAGAATGATTGGGAGTTGGGCAACTAGAGCTGATGAGTTCATGGGATGAATGAGTGGCAGCAGTAGCAGTCCTCAGTGCTTCTTGCTTGTTAGCATTGTGGTTTGGATGATGATGAAAGCTGAAGGTTGTGACGGAGAATGAGGGTAGTCAATGGTGGAAATTCATGATGATGATTATGATGACAGTGGTGGTGACAAGGATTTGATGAAAATCAATGGTCTTGGAAGAAGATTGGAGAAGAGGGAAGAAAAGCTCTCCATTGCCATTTACATTAACCGCGATTCCGGTCCGGGTAAGGGTTGAGCCAAGCCAAGCCAGTATGAGTGATGGGAAAGATTGAGCCAAGCGGGTCTTCACCCGTGCATTTGTCAAAAAAAAGGACAAGGATTGAACACAAGACCTGGGGAGTTGGGCACCCCAGGGACCCATCCCTAAGCCGCTGGGAGATGGAAAAGCTGGAGGATCTGGAGGCTGAAGGGACCTGATTCAGGAAAAGGAATTCAATTTTTTTTTGATGATAAATGATGAATATAAAAAAAAGGGTAATGTTAATTCACGGCTACAGAGCCTTGTAAATGGCTCAATGGGCCGTGTGGCACCCTACACAACCCAAATGGCTCAATGGGCCGTGTGGCACCCTACACAACCCAAATTAGCCGTGTGGCATGCTACACACCTCAAATGGGCTGTGTGGCATGCTACACGGGTCAAATGGGCTGTGTTGCATTCTACACAGCTAAAATGGGCCATGTGTCATTCCAAAAGGCTCAAATGGGCTGTGTGGCATGCTACACGGCTCAAATGGGCTGTGTGGCATGCTACACGGCTCAAATGGGCTGTGTGGCATGCTACACGGCTCAAATGGGCTGTGTGGCATGCTACAAGGCTCAAATGGGCTGTGTGGCATGCTACACGGCTCAAATGGGCTGTGTGGCATGCTACACAGCTCAAATGGGCTTTGTGGCATGCTAAACAGCTCAAATGGGCTGTGTGGCATGCTAAAAAACTAGATTTAAGTTGTGTAGCCTCCACTAAATCATAAATAATAAATAATAAATAATAAATAATGAATAATGAATAATAAATAATAAATAATAAATAATAAATAATAAATAATAAATAATAAATAATAAATAATAAATAATAAATAATAAATAATAAATAATAAATAATAAATAATAAATAATAAATAATAAATAATAAATAATAAATAATAAATAATAAATAATAAATAATAAATAATAAATAATAAATAATAAATAATAAATAATAAATAATAAATAATAAATAATAAATAATAAATAATAAATAATAAATAATAAATAATAAATAATAAATAATAAATAATAAATAATAAATAATAAATAATAAATAATAAATAATAAATAATAAATAATAAATAATAAATAATAAATAATAAATAATAAATAATAAATAATAAATAATAAATAAATAATAAATAATAAATAATAAATAATAAATAATAAATAATAAATAATAAATAATAAATAATAAATAATAAATAATAAATAATAAATAATAAATAATAAATAATAAATAATAAATAATAAATAATAAATAGTAAATAGTAAATAGTAAATAATAAATAATAAATAATATATAATAGATAATAAATAATAAATAATAAATAATAAATAATAAATAATAAATAATAAATAATAAATAATAAATAATAAATAATAAATAATAAATAATAAATAATAAATAATAAATAATAAATAATAAATAATAAATAATAAATAATAAATAATAAATAATAAATAATAAATAATAAATAATAAATAATAAATAATAAATAATAAATAATAAATAATAAATAATAAATAATAAATAATAGATAATAAATAATAAATAATAAATAATAAATAATAAATAATAAATAATAAATAATAAATAATAAATAATAAATAATAAATAATAAATAATAAATAATAAATAATAAATGATAAATAATAAATAATAAATAATAAATAATAAATAATAAATAATAAATAATAAATAATAAATAATAAATAATAAATAATAAATAATAAATAATAAATAATAAATAATAAATAATAAATAATAAATAATTAATAATTAATAATAAACAATAAATAATAAATAATAAATAATAAATAATAAATAATAAATAATAAATAATAAATAATAAATAATAAATAATAAATAATAAATAATAAATAATAAATAATAAATAATAAATAATAAATAATAAATAATAAATAATAAATAATAAATAATAAATAATTAATAATTAATAATAAATAATAAATAATAAATAATAAATAATAAATAATAAATAATAAATAATAAATAATAAATAATAAATAATAAATAATAAATAATAAATAATAAATAATAAATAATAAATAATAAATAATAAATAATAAATAATAAATAATAAATAATAAATAATAAATAATAAATAATAAATAATAAATAATAAATAATAAATAATAAATAATAAATAATAAATAATAAATAATAAATAATAAATAATAAATAATAAATAATAAATAATAAATAATAAATAATAAATAATAAATAATAAATAATAAATAATAAATAATAAATAATAAATAATAAATAATAAATAATAAATAATAAATAATAAATTATAGATAATAAATAATAAATAATAAATTATAGATAATAAATAATAAATAATAAATAATAATAAATAATAAATAATAAATAATAAATAATAAATAATAATAAATAATAATAAATAATAATAAACAATAAATAATAATAAATAATAAATAATAAATAATAAATAATAAATAATAAATAATAAATAATAAATAATAAATAATAAATAATAAATAATAAATAATAAATAATAAATAATAAATAATAAATAATAAATAATATTAAATATTAAATATTAATAAATAATAATAAATAATAATAATAAATAATAAATCATAAATAATAATAAATGCTAAATTATAATAAATAATAAATAATAATAAATAATAAATAATAATACACAACTCTCACAGGCCATGTGGGCCATTTACATGTCTCCTACACGCCTGGAGCTGTGTACAAGGCTCCCACCCGACTGGAGCCGTGAATATACCATCACCCTAAAAAAATCATGAAAAATTTAATTTTTCTGCAGCGGTCCTGAGGTTTCCAAATTTTTAACCACATCTCTCCACAACTTACAGACTGTCCCTAGTCTGCATCTTAATTTGATGTCATATATCAAGAAAAGGAAAGAAAGATGATTGGAAACCAAAAAAAGAAGAAAAAAAAATGGCCATTTGATCTTGAGGGTGATTGGAAGAAAAATCTTGATTTATCCAACAAAAAAAAATCCTAGAAGTGTTGCAGATAAAAAAGGAGATGTCCCAGGTTCTCACATATGTGGCATAAAGTAGAGTTTTACAAAAAAGATGCAGCAGATGACCCTGGTGGTGCACACATTGGGAGGACTTACTTCTGATCTAAGTTGCCTCCACAGAAATGAAATTTCTTGACTTGATCAGCAGAGAACTCCTGGCCATCTGAGTACCATCCAGTTTTTACAAAACATATGATCCACCTCTGACTTGGTGGACCACCCAATAAGGACCATTCCAGCGATTAGAGAAAAGCTTCCCCCACTGAGTTTCCAAGGATTGATTATAAGCTAAAACAAGATCACCAGGACTCAAAGAGTCCCTGATCTGCTTTGAATGTTTATCTTCCCAATACTGAAACAATTTTTCTCTGGATTCCATCATCTTCTGATAAGCTTCACTTCAAACATCCTCACTCTGCTCCAGTTGCTTAGATTGTGAAACTAATAGATCAGTGGTAGAAGATACCTGTTCCCAAGAAAAACCCAAGAAATATTCCATTTACAGATCCAGAGGAAGGACAGTGCTTTTACCAAGGATAATTTTGTAGGGTGAGTAGCCAGTGGTTAGTTTGGTTGCAATTTGATCAGAGAAAAGTACCAGAGGAAGAAATTGCCACAATTCTTCCCACTTTCACCAGCCAGTTTGACAAGAGCAGCCTTCAAAGGAGGATGGCCTCTTTCCACGATGCCTTGACCTTCAGGATAATGAGGAGTGGTCACCCTATGTTGACCAGGAAGCAAACAGATCATTTTGGCCAGTTTGCCACCAAACTCAGAGCCACCATCATTTGAATAAGATTGGGCCAAGCCATAGCACATTGTCCAAGTCTCATACAGAAAAGCTGCTACTGATTTGGAACTGAGGTTCTTAAGAAATTTTGCTTCAACCCATCCAGAAAAATCATCTCTAGCCACAATGAGGTATGTAGCTCCACCAGCCTTAATGTGAACCACATCCATAGCAATCCTTCCAAATACAGTGGACTCCCCAGTTGGATAGAAAATTTCAGCTGGGCACCTAAGATCACGTTTCTGGAAAAACTCACAACTCTTGCACCACTGAGAGACAGATTTCTTCAAAGATGGCCACCAGAATTGTTTGGATATTTGCCAATAAGTTTCTGTTTCTCCGCAATGAACAAGTCCTTCATGGAGACTTTCCAATATTGAATCTTGTTTAGCAGGGATAGTGATAACAATAAGGGCACAAGGATTGTCTCTTTTCATAAGACTAGTACCTTGTAAAAAGAAGTTGAAGAACTTTCTTTTAAGGGATTGAAAATCTTTAGCTGAGAGATCAGGAGTTCTTTGTAGAGTGGAAAGGTACTGCTCTAGTTTAAGCCAGAACCCTTGCTGGAACCTGGAATAATTTTGAGAGGAAAAGCTGAAGACAGGTCAAAAAAAAGGTTCATCCTTGTCGAAATCCACTCCAACATCTGATTTTTCATCCGCAATAGGACGTCAAGATAACCCATCAGGCATGGTGAAAGACCTTCCAGGCCTATGAACAATATCAAAAGAAACAAACTGGATAAAATCAACCCAAAAAGTCATGGGAGCATTTGGAAGGCTGGGGGCATTGATCATTTTAATGATGGATTGTGCATTGACTTGCAACTTGAAGTGTTGACCCCAGAGAATAGTTTGCAGCTTCTTCAACATTTGTTCCAGACCACAAAGTACCAGTTTTGGCTGGGATTACCTAGATTCCACATCTTAAAAGAGGAGAGATTCATACAGAGAAGGACAATTCAAACCATTTTTGTCTTCCTGGGTAAGGACAGCCCCAACAGATTGATAACTCAAATTGACAGCCAGCTTGATCTTGCCAGATCCAGGTCTGTAAGTTATCTTAATCAATACAATGTCTTTCCCAACAATCTTTTTGAGCTTCTGAAATGATTGTTCACAAGCTTGGGTCCAAAGACATTCAGCATCCTTCCTGGTTAAGCAACGCAAGGGAATACAGATTTTGGATAGAGAAGGGATGAAGATCTGAACATAAATGACAACACCTAAGTAAACTCTGACTTCAGTGGGATTGATTGAAGTGGGCCAAGAGAGGATTTGTTGACTTTGGATGGAGCCATCCTTCTTCCTTCCTTGCAGACCACGTGACCAACAAATGCCAGAGCAGGGAAACAGGCAGCCAATTTGGATCCAGAGACAGTGAGTCCAGACTCCTTGATTTGAAACAAGATACTTTCCAAAGTGGTTGCAAATTCCCAGATAAATCAAAAGATTCCTGAGTGCAAAGGTAAGATCTCACTGTTATAATCAGAAACTGGACCTTTAATTTGGCCATCATCAATAAAGATACCAGCATGATCAGGGATTTCATCCTGGAGGATCCAAACCATCTGAGCCTGATAGACTGCAAATAATTTGGTGGCACCCTGGGGCAAACAAGCAATTTGGAATTGACCAAGAGGAGTATTGAAAGTAGCAAGAGGAAAAAAAATTGGATGTAAGGATTGTTATTCATAGCCACCCATAATATCACCTAGACCATAGCAAGCTCTCACAGAGAAATATTCAACAAATTCTTCAGTAGCAGGGTGGATACCAGAGTCTTTAAAATTAACCTTATTTAGAGGCTGGAGATCATGAACTATTCTAAGTTTACCATTACTTTTGAGGACACAGAAGACAGGGCTGGAATATCTGGAAGTTGACTGCTCATATAAACCGGTATGGACTTGTTTGCGGACCAACTTGCTGAACTTTTCAACCTTAGCAGCAGGGATAGGAATCTTTTTCTTTTTCCAGGGATCATGTTCTACTACTGGAATGATATAAGGTAGGCCATACGATTCTTTCAAGAGACCTCTCTCTTCTTCACAGAAGGCAAGAGATTTTTCTCTAAGAGCTAAGACATTTTTGATCAAATTTAACTCATCAGGAAGAAGCCATCCATCTGGAAAAAAGTTGACCACCTTCAGACATTCTTCAGTAACAAGACCACAAGGAACAAAGGGACCAGTGAGAGATCAAGATAAATCACAGTAAGGATCACAAGATAGAGGAGGACGTATAAGAGGAGGATTGAGGTTGAAAGGCATTGGTTGGTTGACTGGTTGAACCTTTTTTGCAACTGGCTTATACTTAGTGGCAAAAGAGAGAAATCCTTGCTTCCTCCGAGCATTGAACAGCAATACCTGACTTTAAAAGATGAGACCAAGTTCCAACATCTTCCACATTTGATGTTCCGCAATGTCCTTGAAAGGTGCCTTTTCCATAAAAGAGGATCCAAAAGAAAACGCATTGCTCACATGTGTGGCACAGGGTAGGGTTTTGAAAATGACAGTAGTAGGATCCCCTGATGGTGCACAATTGGGAGGACTTACTTCTACCCCAAATTGCCTCCACCTAAGGCCATACTTTTTCATGCAAAAACCACCAAGAAGAGAATCAAGATCAGGATCTAGTTTAGACTCATTGCAGATATTCAAAACCGGAATAGGAGAGGAATGATCAGGCCGAAAATAACAAGGAAAAGAAGAGACAACAGATCCAGAGAGAGAGAAAATATTTTTAGGATTTTTGGATTTTTCATGTTTTTGATTTTTAGTTTTATTTGGATGAGAAGGAAATGATGAGGAAAAAGAAAAATATGCCTCCAAGACAGAATTTGATCCTTGAGTTGAAGCCTGAGGCTGGGAAGAACTACAACTATTAGTAGGACCAACTAATCTAAAAAATGAGAGGAAGAAGAGGTGTCCTTCCATTTCCCTTTCAGAACCAATTTAGAAGGGTGACCAGGAAAATCTTGTTCCCAACAACCAGAATCAAAGAAGCAAAGGGGGACTTCAATCTTCCTGCCATCAGCATCAGGGAGAATAATTCTCCCGCCAACTAGATCATAAAACATTAGGTTTGCACCATAATCCATTAAGAAAGGTCTTCCCAAGATCATAGGTCCATCCAAACAAGTGATCCAGAAATGACAAGTGCAAACAATATTTTGTCCAATTTTAACCAGGAAATCCTCAGAAATACCAACTAATTTGCATGACTGATTCCCTATACCATACACAGCAGAGTTAAAGCTGACCCTTGGGCTGAGTTTGAGTTTGCAGGGCATGGCATCCAAAATTAAATTGAGCTGGGAACCAGAATCCACCAGAAGAGAAACCGTTTTAGCAGAGTCACCAAGCCAGCAGGAGAGGAAACCAAGAGGATAGGAATACAAGTTGGCATCTGAAGGGGGATCTATTCCACCAGAGTCCTCCATCAAAGTACCAGAAGAAACTTTTAATTTTTCCGGACCAATCTCCACTTGTTGACAATAAACCCATTTCTTCATCCCTTCAGCCACAGATGGAGAGATTGACAGTAGTTCAGCCACAGACAGATCAGGAACTTTTAGATCAGATATTTTCCTTAATACTCCTTCCACAGCATTGGGGTGATCCTTTGAAATGCCCCTCTCAAATTGAACTTTGGGCTGGGCGGAGGTAGGATGATCAGGTTGAGCAGGTACTGGATAAGGATTGGAAGTTTGAGGCGTTTGGAAAAATTGAAAAGGAGGAGGATCAGAGTGGTCCTGGAACCTTTCTGTAAGTGGTTCCCTTTCCAATTCCATGTCTTCTAAATCAGAGGAAGGGGGGTCAGGTGAGGATTGATGTTTGATGGTTTTTTGAAGGATTGAAGATGGAACTTGGGAAGAATTTTGAGGTTTGGGTTCCTCATGGTGTTTCCTAGCTGGATCAAAATGATAAGTGCCAGAGAAGCTGGAAGAAGTTACACCTGGAGGATACCAAGGTTGTAAAGTGCCACAGGATTATAAAAAATCCAATGAGACTAAAGATGCCTTATTGGGAGTTGGTGGTTGATAAGATGCCACCACATGATGGATTTGTCAAGAAAAATCAAAAGGGATCAAAGCACCATTAAGAAGAAAGAAATTGTATCCCTTCTGCTCCACCAATTTTTCCTCCTTTTCCTTCTTGATTTCAGGACATCTCCCAGTACCATGGCCTTCCCTATGACAGTAATAGAAGACTAGGGTGGTTTTAGGAACAGAGTTAGAAGGTTTAGGATTAGATAAAGAATAAATTTTCTGATAAATTTTGTTTTCAAAGGCCTGAAGTAATTTAGTGATCTCATCTATGATAGCAGTTTCCTTTTTGGCCTGGGGATTTGGTTTAGGTCTACAATTTGCTTCCATCTTGTTCATTATTTCATTAGACTCTTTAAAGGAAGGAGCATGTACTGTTTCAGTGACTCTAGTTTGTTCAAAATTAAGAGCTGTTTGACCTTTCATCACTTTATCCACTGCACTCCTTAGGACCAGAAAATCAGGGATCTTGAACCAATTATCTCTAGTAGTAATCATAGATCCAGATTTAACTAATTCATCTCCAATCCTTTCCTGCACTCCTGGAGAAAAAGACTGGAAAAACCAAACTCAAATTTTGTCCACCATGTCAATGTGATTGTTTCTGATGAGGTAAGACCAAATAGGATCCCAAGATTTTATAAAATATTGGTAATCATAGGCTGAAGAGACACCACCATTGGAGATCCATTGAGAAACCAGAGCATCCAAGTTCTGTAAGGTAAACCTAGCCACATCTACCTTTCCCCAATAAGACCACAAATCCTTCTTCAAGAGCCTCCAGTTATGATTTTTGAATCCATCAAACAATTCAATCACTTCCACAACTTCATCAGAGGAGATCAAAAATTGCAACTGATAAGCCATATCATGTTCACTTGCACCATCCACTTCAGCAGCCATCTCATAGGAGTCCAATAATTGTTTGACATTTGTTCCATTGAAGCCTAAGTTCTTGTTTTGAGGCTTGATCTTGACCATCTTGACCCAAACAGAGGAGGAGGAGGTACCAGTTGATTCCATCTTGAAGAGCAGAGTTCCTACAAGATCCAAAAAGCCAAATTCCGACATGGCTCACAGGTGTCGCAAGAGTATATTTTTCACAAAAAAGCAACAAGGATCTTGCCCAGATGGTTAAAAATTGGGAAGACCTACTTCTGGAACAAGTTGACTCCACGGATCAGATCTGGATGATAATAGAAGAAGGAAAAAAGAAACTAATTGGATTGGATTTTGAAGCTGATTCTTCAAGTTTGGGACTGTAAATCCCAAGGTTTCTGGTTCAATCCCAACCCGGGGGACCAAATTTAGGACTCCAAATGGTTCTAGGCCATGGAAGTTCCGTGAAGGGGAAAGGTGCTGCTTAGGCTGCCCTCCTGAGTGTTACAAAAATATTTAAATGTAACCAAGATCAAGGTACAGAAGTTTTAAGTGAGGAATCAAGTAGTAAGGATAAATTTTGATAATATTTGGTAGCTATGGAACAGCACTATCTGAGGCAAGATTACGTGGTAGAAATTTGAAAAAAAGAAGTTTAAAGTTTTTTAAAAGTTCAAAAGAACAAAGCTGTTGTATGTAACAATGCCCACAAGCTAATAACTTGGGTCATCAGCAGAAGATTGGGGATGATCAACTCAAACCCCAACCAACCTCCAAGTTCTCAATGAACCCGCCCAAATCTCTGCAATCAAGCGCTTGAAGGGTACCAGATAACTGAGGGTGGCCATACAAGACAAAGCACAATTTTTTGAAAAGCTCTAAAAGCAAACAGAAACTGATTTGAACAGGGATAAACTCAACACTTCTCAAGGAACTCAAGAGTAGGCTGGCAGAATGAAAATGTGAAAGATAAAAGAGGCATAACACTCTGGCTGTTAAGCTTAATAAAACCTCTTCAATCAAACGTGATTGGCTCTGGAAAGATGATCAAGAAAGGATGAAGACCAGTATGGTCAGAGAAAGGGATCAAAGAGTGGTGTAACACACTCTAGAATTCCAACAGACAGAATTGTCTTCAACCAGAAAGGCTATTGGTTGGTGATAAGGATCAGGCCTCAGAGGGGCAAAGACTCTGGATAAAAAAATGGATCAGGGGGCAATCAAGGATATACCCAGGATGATGATGATAGATCACTATGATACCGGGGGGGAAACATGCACACACTCCCATGGATGATTAGAAAAGGGTAGGGGAGATCCCCTCATTTTTATGGGCCATGGATCCCTATAGACTATGTACAAGTGATAACACACATAGAGCGGAAAAAAACACAATTTGAATTTTTTTTTTTTTTTTTTTTAAATGGACATGAGAAAAAAAAAGAAACTGATGAGAAAACAAACAACAAAAAAATGAAATAATGGAAAGAATCTTGGATGAGCAGGGATGGAAGGACACCAGCCCTTGCCAATGATGCGCATGGGCAGGAGAGCCGCAGGTGAGGAACCGGGAAGACAGGCTGACAGGCCAAGCAATTGCTGACCTGCGGATGATTGTGCAAGAGCAGCAGGAGGAAAGTGATGGTTTAGATCATAGGGATGGCCGCTGGAGACGGTCAAGGTGGATGTGGCGGTCGGGGGTGATTATTGGAGGAGGAGGCTTGGGTGGGGATGACCAACCAATTTTGGAGATGGGAGTGCAAGATTGGCCATGGGAATTACCAATTGAGTCAGGGGATGAAGGTTGTTCCCGTGACCAACCTTGCGCGGGTTAGGAGGAGGGGAAATGGAGTTATCAGAGGCTTTCAAGTGTTTGAGGTTGATTGAATCAAGATCAAAGTGATGAAAAGTGTGTGAGTTAGGCTGTGATCAACAACAAGTGGGAGTTGGGGAACTAGATCTGATGAGTTGATGGGATCAATTAGTGGCAGCAGTAGCAGTCCTTGGTGCTTCTTGCTCATCAGCATCTTCATTGGGATGATGATGAAAGCTGAAGGCCATGAAGGAGAATGAGGGTACTCAACAGTGGAACTTCATGATGATGATGATGATGGTGGTGGTGGTGGTGGTGAAAAGGATTCAATGAAAATTGATGGGCTTGGAATAAAAGCTCTATGTTTCCGTCAACATCAATGGCAATGCCGGTCCCGGCATGGGTCAATCTGAGCCAAGAAAGTATGAGTGATGGGAAAGATTGAGCCAAGTGGGTCTTCACCCGCGCATTTTTCAAAACAAAAGGCCAAAAACAGAAGGACAAGGATTGAAAACAAGACCTGGGGAGTTGGGCACCCCAGGGACCCATCCCTAAACCGCTGGGAGATGGGGAAGCTGGAGGATATGGAGGCTGAAGGGACCTGATTCAGGAAAAGGAATTTGATGGTTTTTTGATGATGAATGATGAATATAAAAAAAATCATAAAAAATTTAATTTTTCTGCAGCGGTCCTGAGATGTCCAGATTTGGTCACCACAATGGCACACAAACACATTTGAGCCATGCACAAGCCCACACCGCTCAAATGTAGTCAGGTGTTGTGCCACACAACCAGGGCTTTTATGTGGGGGCTGCACAACTACTTTTGAGTTGTAAGGCAGCTACACAACTACATTTGGGTTGTGAATTTATCATAACCCAAAAAACACCAGCCACAAAAATAATCATATAATACAAAACAACCATTGAGAAACAAAAAATACTCATGAGAGTAAATCTTTAAAAAGTTAATTAAAATTATAATTCATCAATTAATTTTACTTTTGTAAATTTGAATTGATGGAGAAATATCTGACAGGGCGAAAAAATATTTTTGAATACTGAAGAATTTTTCACATTTTTTTTCGGAGTTTACAACCCTTCTTGGACCAGATTAGTGATCAATCATACAAAATGGTAGAATAGGAATATTTCACTTAATAAAAACTAATTTTTTTACTCAATCTCAAGGAAATAAATTGGGAAATTTTAAGAGAAAAATATATCCAAAAAAGAGGATATGGTATCAGAGGATAACAAAATTAAAAAAAGCTTTATTTGACCTAATAAATCAAAAGAATTTGGGATTAATAGCTTTATTGATAAAATACCTCATTGAATTATTTTTCAAGATATTTCAGATGGAGGAATTCATTCCATAAAGGAATCAATAAATCAAAAAATGAGCTCAAAAGTTTTCCTAAAGGGCCTGATAGAAAAATTATAGTTTTTAAAACTAAGTATTTATTTCATTTTTATTTCTTGAATCTTGAAATTTTAGCTTGGTAAAATAAGCCACTGGATTGAAAGAAAAAGAAAGATTCTGGATGAATTGAAGAATAATTTAAGATATTATGCAAAATTATTTTGAATAAAATTTATCTATCAAATCATTTGCTACCTTTTAATAAAATTTCCAATGGAGTTAAAATTTAATAAGAATTTCACAAATCAACGGCCTGGCCTCATTGATTTTAAACTGAGCATTCCTGGAAGACAAGTTCTCATATTTGGATATCCAAGTTTTATTCATGGAATTCTTTGCATCCTTTCTGATTCCTGTGATATAATTTTGGTCTTTTCATTTTCAAGTATCTTTCTTGATTCTTGTAAAACTGATTTCTTTCTTTCTCAAGAGGCTTACTCTCAAAGAGAAATCTTCTATTCTTGAAATTTTTTTTATGAGACCTTCTATTTTTCTTGCATTTTTATTCTTGATCAATTTTTGGAATTTCTGAATTTGTGGATTCCTTTTCCTTTTTCAAAGTTTCCCTTTCAACTTTCAATTTCCTCACCCTCTATTGAAGAGTATTTTCATCATTTTTTAAAAGTGATGAAAACATTTCCAATCAATTTTTTGGTTGTGTTAAGTTGAGGGTCTCCCCTTGTAGATTCCAGAGCCTTGGTGCTTCCAAATATTTCAAACTTATAGGAATATGATCCACAAAAAGTTTTTTTAAAACTAAAAGATACTTCTTATTTTCTCTGAGCTGGGATGACTTTTGATCACCTGGCAATATTTTTTTATAATTTAGTAATTTTTATCTTTTTTTTCTCAAATTCTTTTTGAAAATATTTAAGAAGAATTCTCAAAGAATTCTGAATTTTGGTCTTGATAAATATACTCTTTAAGTTGATAGGCCTAGAGTATCTTGTTCCTGTATTGAATATTTTTCCAAATTTCTTTGGGGGATATCCATTACCCAAAAGGAGATTTTGTTACAATCCTGTTTTTGGGGAATTAGTACGTTGGTACATTTGTATTTTGATTTCAAAAATGCATAAAAAATGTTTTTCTATGAGACTTAGATGAATAATTTTTTAAGGGAAGTGTTAAATTTTTGGCCCAGCACAACCTTTTCACAACCCAAAATGGTTGTGGGGCATATTTTAAGGCCCATATGAGCCGTGAATGGCTGTTTGAAACCTGAAGAGTTTTAAAAGGCTGTTCCTGGCTTAAAACAGGTTGTGAACAGCTTTTTTCCACCCATCTGAGTTGTGAATGGCTCTTCACAACCCATTCACAACTCCAGGGTTGTAAGAGTTGTGAGCAAAAAAAATTAATTAATTAAAACAAATAAATATAAATAAAAAATTTAACAAAAAAAGAAAAAAACAAAACAAAAACAAAACAGAACAGAAACACCAAAAAAATTTAAAAAGAAATTGAAAAAAAAATAAAAAAAAAATTGAAATTGAAAACCAAATTGAAAAAAAAATTGTTAAAATTTCACAAATTTGTGGCAATGAATGCACTTTCATGGCTCTGTGAATAAATAAAAATAAAAAATTCAAAAGTCAAAAAATTCAAAAAATGGTACCAAAAAATAAAAATAAAAAAAATGGAAAATTAAAAATTAAAAGGAACAATTTTCATAAAATACAGCCCTGAAGCAATATGATATTTGGATAGAATACAATAAAACCACTTCAATTGACTAGCCCTAAACTAAAAATGTCAAAAAAACAAGTTTGACTTGTGTTAAGCTGATCCCATCATAAGTAGTAGAAAGACTTCTTGTGATGGGATCAGCCCAACACAAGTTGAACTTATTTCATTCAACTAGTTCCAAACTAAATTGACCACCTCAAAAATTTAGGGCTAGTTCATTGAGGTGAACTTAATACAAGTCCACCTCAATGGAATAGCCCTAAAGTAAAAAGTCCAAAAAAAAATTTTAACTTGTGTTAAGCTGATCCCATAATAAGAAGTAAAAATACTCCTCATGATGGGATCAGCCTAACAAAAGTTGAACTGAATTACAAATAAAATCTCATTCAAAACACTCAACATAATGATTTTAAATCAAAAAACTCAACATAATGATTTTAAATCAAAAAACTCAACATAATGATGTTAAATCAAAAAACTCAACATAAAGATGTTAAATCAAAAAACTCAACATAATGATGTTCAAAAGGTGATAACCCTTCATATTAATACAATTATAAGATCAGCATCACAAGTACATGTTAGATCAAACCCATATTATGAAATGAAAAACCAAATGAGGAAACAATATCATATTTATAAATTCAAATATAAATGCAGTTGGTCTTTTAGATGATCAACCCTACCAAAAGCTTTCTTTGAATTCAAAGAAGAATTTTTTGCTACAATGGGTGGTTTTGGAAGCATATTTCCCTCAAGTATTAGATGAACCCAATTGTTATTGTTAACAAAGCAAATGAAAATTGCATCTGATGGTTCTTTTACACCTATTTTCATAGGAGTATAATTACAACATGAAGCCAAATAAATGAAAAAAAATTTGCCTTCCATGAGTTTCTGCTATTATTTGGCCCATATCTATGTTTTCAAGCCATTTTGAAGAGGGAATCTTTTCATTGATGTCTTTAGCTTTAAGTCTTTTTTCAATCTTTTTGACCTCTTGGATACCACCAAGTATCTTAGCATAGCATGCCTTATGTTTCCTCAATCTTTCAATCATTCCTGTTTTTACTTTAAACAATCCATTTTCTTTGCACTCAAGTGATTTATCAATGAATCCAAATCTGTAATTCCCTTTTCCAACTGGATCCAGACCTCACCGAAGAACTTATGCAAGCTCTCAGTTATTTGATTGAGGTATTTCAATTTTGATTCCTATGATCAAAACTTAGTTAGCCAACATTCTAGTCTTATCAATGAAAAAATTACTCACCAAAAATGAGCTTCTGGTTTACTTCTCCACTTCTTCTTCTTCCTCAGACAAGGATTCTGGCTCCAAAGTAAGGGAGGATAATTCACTCTCAGTATCTTCCTCTCAACTATGAAATTCAGATTCTGAGCCTAAAGACTTGTAGTATAATAATCATTTCACCATCAGTTCATCAAACCATTCAAATGAACACTTCTCAAAATAAAAGACTTATTATTTTTGCTCTTTTTGGTTCCCTTGTTTCCTGTCTTTTCTTCCTAAGTTCCCTGTCCACATGCTCAAATCTTGAAAGTTCACATGAGGTTTCCTTCAATTTTGGTTGACCCTGGCTGGACCATAATAATTTTGGCTCAGGCCTTGGCTTAGAAACAAAATTTTTTGCATGCTTGACCAAGGACTTCAAACTCTGCACTTTTAACTTCTTCAGGTTTTCCAATAAAAATTGAACTGAGCTTGTCAAAAAATTGAGATGATTAAAGCACTGTATCAGTTTCAAGCTTTCAAAAATCAAAACCATCACTCATTAGTAAACCCATTCAGGAATCATCAATTAAATATTAATTATCAATTGAAAATATTTCATCAAAAAGCTATTCAAACAATCCAAAAATCCTACTTACTGAAGTGGAAGGGTTACATTATAACCTCCACTGAGGATGAAAATGCTCAGGCACAACAGACCCTCTTGATGCTATTATTTCACCTAAGATGTGGGAACAGGGAAAGCCCATTGTCTTGGAATATGACTTGGTGCACACCTTGCCATCATGGTTGTGCTTTAAAGTCTCAAATTGTTCCCCAATGATTTTAATTTCCTCAATTGAAAATTTTTATACCAGAGGTAAACATCATTTTGGAAGAATGGTTCCTAACTTTATTGGTGATTTTTTAAGAAACACATGCGCTAATTTGATTTGGCTATCAATGGTTCCTTCCAGGTGTTTCTGCACATACAAAATTTTCCCCTAAGATCCCACAATTAATTGTTTGAAAGTAGCATGGGTCCCTTCTACCTGAGATGTTTTTTCATTTCCAAAGTCAGGTTTTACACAAGTCCACACAGTTACAGATGTCTCTTTTATAGGGAAAAGGATATTTTCCATATACTCAAGTGCATTCTCATGGTCTTTCAAGAAACACTGTATACAAGTTTCAACATAAGCAATCCCAGCAGAGATGAACAGAATAAGCAATAAATTGGCCTACTCTGAGTTCTGCATCATTGACTTCTGCCTCCCCCTTGGTTTTATAAGACCCATAATTTCCCCACAGAGACATAAAAATTTGCAATCCTTCTGTTTAATTACTGAAGCAAAATTTAAAATTTGCGTGAATATTTTGAAACAAGTTCCAACAGCACAAATTTATGGATGACTCAGGGAAACTATGTTCAATTTCACAAATAATAGCTTTTTCACAGTCCACCACAAAGATTTTGGAAATCCTCTCTGGATCATAAGCCAAATCCTTTTATGAATTCAATTCCAAACTTTAGAACTCAAAAATTTCATTTTTTATAAAAACAAAAGACTTTGTAAAATTTTTCCTGTTGGCTTTCATTCCTACAACATGCAATAGAGGGATTTTTTACCTATTTTTCTTTTTATAATTACAATCCAACAAAGCAATATGATGTAATTTTTTATAAAGTTTTTGTAGACTCAGGATGAGCCAAGTACAGGGCTGATAAGTGATCCTCTCAACTGAATATTGACCTGGTGACCAACTGCATTTCTTGGAGAATTTCAAATAGAATGTCCATAAAAGTTTTCCCATTGAGGTCAGCTACTTTCACCTTGCGCTGGGTGTTATAGATTGTTCTATTTCCAAAATATTCTTCCCCATAAATCTTGCTCAATTTACTTTTGAGTTGAAATGTATTGAGCCCATCTTTCTTTCCTTTCTTCAGTTGATCTAAGGCCACACCAGAGATTCTCCTCAGTTCAGGATGGACTGAGGTATTTGCAGATGGTTGATGATTGAGTTGGACATTTCCAATGGAGAGGTGCCAAATGAATTTAGTACTGTCAGACTTGCAAGGATCATTAATTTATACCTAAACTTCTGTGTTTGAGTTTGCCTTTTCTTTTTGGTGAGCAACAGGCCTTTGTATACTCCATATCTTTCACAGGCTAGGCCAAAATATTTATCCCTTTTTGACTTGAATGTAATCAATGCATAGCCATTCATGGCTTCCTATTTTTGAAAATAGTTCTTGGCTTATTTCCTACTAGGAAAGGCTCTTGCTGGTGGATTTTCAAGGGTTCCTGGAATCTCATAATTAAATGGTTACATCTTCCATAGTTATATATTTTCCATCAAATCAAATCAATCACATGAAACATTAAATGTTATGCACCACCAGGAGTCAATTCCATTTGCAAAACATCTTTTTCCTCAATTTTCACCTTAGATGAGGATGCAATTGGGCCTTCCAATGTTTTATTTCCCAAATCCCTACCCAAATCCCCAGCTTCTACCATAGATTTTTTAACAAAACTTCCAATTAAGTCCTTCACTGCAGCTTATTTGAAACTAGAGGGGCTTGGTCTTTCCACTGTTCCCATAAACCAAAAAAGTTCAATAGAACTTGAGTATTCAATGCAATGGTCAATTTAACAACCCCAAATTCTGCTCACTTTTTGGTTGAGAGAAAAATTATCCAACAAGCAAGTGTTGTGTACAATTTATGGCAAGACTTTGTTTTTCCAATAGGCAGCATGTGATCTCAAGTTCTTTTTGTGGTCCAATAATAGTCCCAAAATGTATGCCACATCCCAAAATTTGGGTTGAAGGCATTCAAATGTGGTCCAGGGGTGCCTAGGTACCCCTAATTCCCACATGAAATGGCCCATCTGGGGCAAAATAGCCCCAAATGGGCCAAAAGCTTCAGGGAAGAAATGTGCATCTCCATTTACAACTTGCACATCCCCCAGTTGGTTTCAAAATATCTATTTTCAGCACAAATGGGTTTAAAAAGATTATTTGCAACCAATATGGGCCGCAAACAAGTAGTTTTCAACCCCCTGTGGGATGCACAAATTTTAAACAACTTTGCTTGCAACTCATTGAGTTGTGAATCTATGTTCATGGCTCATATGGGTTTCCAATGGCCTTTCATGCCCTTTTGCAACCCAGGGCTGTGAATTTAACACTTCCAATTTTTTAATTTGGTTGATCTTTTAAGAATATTACCAGAATTTTGGTCCATTTGGATGATAAATTCAGACTTATAAACCATATTACCAGTTTTAATAGGATTTTTTACCTGAATATTTCTGGTTTCATTTTGGAAACATGTTTCTTGGTTATTGGGAGTGATCTGGGATTCTGAGAGAAGATATTTTTTATCAGGTATGAAACCAAATAATGTGAATATAAAACAATTCAAGAAGAATCTTTGAAAATCCAAATTTGATTAATGAGGAAAGTAGGAGGAAGTAGAAGGTTTTGAATATACTCAAAGTAGGAGAAAATTTAAATCAAGGAAATGAGCAAGCAAGTAGGAAATTACACAATTAAAAAGAAATTTCCAGCATTTAAATCTCAACTGTGTGAAATTATAATTAAAATATAGTCCAAAATTAAAGGAACAGATGTGTGGTGATTGGATGAAAAAAACTCTATTGCAATGGGGAATGAATAGCCATGAGACCATTTCCAGAGTATTTTGCCTGAACTAAACAGTGATTTGGTAGGATTTAAGCTGGATAAGTTTTGATTTGAAGATGATATAAAATGTACCAGAAATCTGGTAACCAAAGGATTATTGATTTATTGAGGGGGCCAAAGCAAAAAACACAAGGAATATATATTGCATCAAGACTGTGCTAAATTTAAACAATTGAGAATTATTTTGAAACGGTTTTGGGAGTGAGAATTGTAAGCCATGAATTTGCTGAGTGGAGATATCTTCAAAACTCAGAGAGAATATTGAAAGATTTGTTTGATTGGATTTGGTAGTTTACTGAGAATGATGGTTGGATGTTTAGTTCATAAATTTTCAATTTGATTGTTGGGTTGGACCTATGACATTAAAAGGCCTTGATTTGATCAAGTCATGGATACATTTTTGTGTTTCAGTTCAATTTTTTTTTGTGTACCATTTCATTCCTATAGATTTCAGTTTGGTTTAGACCTTGACTTCCTAGCTTATAATTATTTCTGCAAAATTTTAGACCTTTGTACATATTTTTTAATCCTCCATTCCTGATAGTTATTTTGAATCCATTACATTGAGGGATTATTTCATGATTTTTTTATTTGAAAAGGCTTATTTTATAAAATTAAATCTGTATCAATTGGCACTCAAAAATCAGATTTTTATGAGAATTGACAGCTTTAAGTGTGATAACTAATTGCTGAAACCATTGTTTTTAGTAGAACTCAGAAAACAATCCTTCTCCTATTCTGTCATACTGATATAATTTCTTTGATTTTAAGTTTAATTTTTAATTTATATTTTTTGTGCCATCTTTCTTCATCTTCAGACCTCATTACATATACATATGAAGAGAAAACCATATTTTAAAATGTCCATATGGGACCTCTCCATTGGAAACAGGTTGTACACTCTTGTGAAAGTGGTTCTCTGGTCAATTTGCACAGCTCTGCAAGTCTGTGAACATGCATTGTGGTGTCATATTTATAACCTTGTATTGGGAACTGCGTTGCGGTCTGTGCGCTCAGCAGTTGGGTAGGTTGGGCTCAGAATTTGGGGTGCGTGCAGTCTCAGCAGTGCCTGCTGCGGGCTCAGCAGTAGGAATTGCAGGGCTCAGCACCAGGTGCGGGTTGGGCCTACTCCAGGCTTTGCAGGCTTGCAACCCGCTTGGACAATGCAGACCATGTGATGGAGCCAACCCAACCAAGTTTGCAGGAGGCTAGTTCAGGAAGCATGAGCGGGTTTATACGCGCCAGGGAGGTCCGCGCAAGCATAGGCCCAGACCAATTGGTGGATCACAGGATTTCCAGACACGGGCAGACGGATAAACATGGGGGGCTCCAAATAGGGTGCAGCAGAGGGCCAGGCCATGAGAAGGACAAACTGGACGTATGTAACAACAGAGGGAATTGTTTTGGTGGGAGTGATGGATTGGGTAGGGTTGGGCTAGGGTTTTCTTTCTTAAAATTTTGTTGCTAGGCTTTCTGTTTGTGCTTTTACTTAGGTTATGGTTGAGAGGGAGGACTTAAAAAACCTCACTCTCAACTCGGGGTTGTAGGATGGGGGAATCATCTTGTGCAGCAGAGGGCCAGGCCATGAGAAGGAAAAACTGGACGTATGTAACAAGAGAGGGAATTGTTTTGGAGGGAGTGATGGATTGGGTAGGGTTGGGCTAGGGTTTTCTTTCTTAAAAGTTTGTTTCTAGGATTTCTGTTTGTGCTTTTACTTAGGTTATGGTTGAGAGGGAGGACTTAAAAAACCTCACTCTCAACTCGGGGTTGTAGGATGGGGGAATCATCTCATGGATGGATGGATGGAGGGCAAATAAAAGGAAATTCATCTCTCTCTCTCTCTCTCTCTCTCTCTCTCTCTCTCTCTCTCTCTCTCTCTCTCTCTCTCTCTCTCTCTCTCTCTCTCTCTCTCTCTCTCTCTCTCTCTCTCTCTCTCTCTCTCTCTCTCTCTGCTCTCTCTCTCTCTATATATATATATATATTTACTAGAGCATCCTTATCCTGAAAGATGCTAGGACCATCAATACCAGAACTTGAGGACAGCTATGAGAGTATTTCTCTCTTATTTTCCACATCTGGGGGTCTGGCCGGGAATTTCTTTTGTCTCAAGTCTATCAAAGGTACTCAAGATGCTACCAGCAGTTTCTTCTCCTTCTTCTTCCTCCTCCCTCTATCTCCTCATCAACCCAAAGGATTACCCTCACATTCAATTCAACACCATGGATGTGGAGCCATTCATCTCACAATATGAAGTGATTGCAGACTCCAAAGGCTCATTGGATTCCAACAAGGTTTGCCATGTTTTCCTGTTCATGATGGACGTGGAAGAGCTTTTGGACGTGGAAGAGATGGAAGGCTACCAAAAACTTGATGGGCCAAAACTGAAGGGGGACATGCTGGCAAGATGGGGGAAGCGCAAGCCTTGTTTCTGGGAAGTCAATTCCAAACAATCCACAGCAGAGGCAGGCGCGCGCGGCAGGGTCCAGTTGCAAGCAAAATTGGATTACAAGGCAGGGGCGCGTGGTGGGGTCTGGTTGCAAGTGGAATTAGATAAAAAGGCAGGCAGGCACTGTGGGGTCCGGTTGCAAGCGGAATTGGATTAAGCAGAATTGGATTACGCGGCAGTGTGTGCTCCGGCCCCACCACCGGTGACCATCCCTTGGGTTAGTGAACTCGCAGAGTTGGAAAGGGACCTCAAGATCTACTTGAAGAGTCTTCAGCTCCCTAGCGCGCCCACACCCCAGGTGTGCATTTATGGTGACAATAAAGGCTATTGGCCATAAGGACGCAAGAACCAGACAATGGGCTCAAAAGCAGGATTGGTTTCCCCAGCAGAGACAGGATACGTTTTGGGAAAGCGGGTCTTGGTGGAGTTTGATCAGCCCGTTTCTATGAAGCAAGCAAGGAAAAGGGGATGGGAAGCAGAACAAATGGCGGCGGAGGGAAGAGGAGTGGATATGGCGCGCAGTTTGGGAACTGATGGGCAGAAGGCAATTCTTGCGGAGAAGGGGATGGGAGCCAAAATTGCACCCAACTTGGGAACCAATGGGCAGAAGGCAAGTCTTGCGGAGAGGATAGGAGTGGTGGCTGAAGGAATGGGCCAGGCGTTGAAGGATTGCAACTGCAGTTGGACCCCTTCAATGGAGGGGAGAATGCATGCTGAATGGAAGGACATGGAGCGTGGGGAGTGAGGGATTGGTGGGCCAACGGCAGGCCTGTTGTCATCATGGCTAGCAGAGATTTTGGCATTGGTGCAACGGAAAAGCATGGCAGGGCTTCAGGTGCAGAATGGGAAGGGATTGGGCGTCAAGGGTATGGCTGGTGAGAAGGAGGTTGGGGTTGCAAGGGCTTTGGAAACAGAAGGCGCACCTGGAAGGAAGTTTGGGAAAACGGCCTGTGGACACAACCCCCGTGGGATTGGATGAGGCTGTAAAAATCTCTCTCCTGGAGGAGCAGAAGGTTTCAAACCACTGTGGACAGCGGCTAGGCATGGGGGGGATAAGCGGAAGGGATATTATTTCAGGAATGCGGGCGCAGCACAATTCTGGGTCTGTATACACAAGTACAAGCCCTGCAATGAATGGTGCAATACAAGGCAGGACAACAAGTGGAGTGCTGCAAAAAAAAATGTTTCTTTTTTTCTTTCTTTTTCCTTTGGTCTGGGCTTTTTTCCTCTTTATCTGCTTCTTTTTTTACAGACTGATGTAATGGTCACAGATGGGTATGCAGTTGGAGTGCGTGTGGGACAAGCTCGATTTGTTAAGGGAGTGCTCTAGCCGGTTCACAGCCGGGACAACTAGGCACCCCAGAATGTTTGTTTCCTATTGCTTCTCTCTCTCTCTCTCTGGTTGTGCATGCGCACTGGTGGCCTGGTGTATTTTTTTTTTGTAGTACAGGTGCAGGGAACTGTGTGGAAGTTTTTCTGTGGAATTCCAGTTACCCTTTGGAACTCTTGGTTACTTACAAAGGCAAAGTGCATTGGCAGGACTCGCGTTTGCGCAATTGCACATGGGGTGGATCAGAACTCAGTTTTCTTTCACTCACTCACTCAGGGCATGGGGTTGTCCTCACAGGCTTTAACTTAGAAGGGACACGCATGCAAGAGATGTGTATTTCTCTAGAATTAGGAAAAGGCATGATAAAACAAGAGTGAAGGAAGTGGAAAAAAGGGGGGCAAGGGGCCTAAGAAATCCTCATCATTTCCTTCATTTCTGCCCGCAACAATGCCAATAGGGCCTGAAAGGAAGCCAGGAGCTTCCCTTGGGATTCCGTGGATTGAGCACCGGGGGCCGCAAGGAAGTCCCATAGCATTGCAGTCCACTGTTCAGAAAAGATCTCAAAGCTGGCCACTGGGAGGGCCATCATGACGGGGATCTGCAGAATTTAGGGCAGGATTGAAGGAAGAGAAACTGGTGGCAAGGATGGGGTCTCTGGAGGGCCATTTGGGGGGCTTGGTCCAACTGAAGGCAACAACGGGATCACAATTGGAGACAGTGGCGGAGGAGTGGCCTGGGGGGTTGTAGGCCTCTTGTCTGGGTCTGGTGAATGCCTTGGGTTGGGAGCTGGTGCCAGAGTTGGAGTGGTCCAATGGGCTGATGGTGGGGCCGGAGGGGGAGCCGCTTGTTGATGCATCTTGTTGATGCAAGGGTCCCTTGCACCTAGGTTAACTCCAATGCGGTTGGCCCGGTAAGCTGCAAGGGTCAAATATTACTCCTTCTGGGGAGGTCCCGCGCGTTGAAGGGGCAAGGTGGAGTTGCAAGCCTCACTCAGAGGTGGGCGGCAAAGAGGTGAACCAGGCAGAGGCCACAAGTCCTCCAAGATTTTATAAGCATCCAAGACCACAAACAGGCCAGGGCAAGCCCTCTTGGGCAGCCATGGGCAAGAGCCTGATTGGGGGGGAGGCCAGGGCATTCCCGCTCTGAACAAGCAGCAACAGTGGCCACAACAACAGGTGTTGCAAGCGTGATGGCTGGGGATGAGCAAGCATGCAAACCCATTTTGGGAACAGAAGTTGCAGGGTGGAATGGCAACAAGCAAGAAGGGTAGTCAGTGGTGTAGGAGGAAGGGTGCAGAGGGGGGTGGTTGGTATGGGTAGGTGCAAAGATGGTTGAGGTTGCAATGGGAAGACCTCTGGGGACAGAACTCAACTTGGGGGGGATGTGGTGTTTTATTTGAAACCTTGGATTGGGAACTGCTTTGCGGGCTGCGCGCTCCGCAGTTGGGTAGGTTGGGCTCAGCATTTGGGGTGCGCGCAGTCTCAGAAGTGCCTACTGTGGGCTCAGCAGTAGGAGTTGTGGGGCTCAGCACCGGGTGCGGGTTGGGCCTACTCCAGGCATGGCGGGCTTGCAACCCGCTGTGGAAAGAAGAGGAGAGTTATGCTGCTAAGTTGTCCGCAAGTCCGGAAGTTATTGGTCTAAGCGTCTGTAAGGAGGTTGGATGCAATGAGTTCTTAACTGTAGTGAGATAAAAAGAGATAATGAGATGTATTCCTCTTCCCCCAATCCTTCCTCTTCCTTTCCTTGGTGGTCTTCTCAATGGATGATGATAACCCAACCCAGAGTTGAGGGTGAGGATTTGGGTCCCCCCCCTTCAACCCTAACCTAAGTACAACCACAAACGCAAAAGAACAATGAAACACAACCCCTAAGCACAGAACCCTAGCCCAACCCTACCCCTCCATCCCTTGCCCCATAACCCATGCCCCTCAATATCAACGTACGCCCAGTTTGTCCTTCTCATGGCGCGGCCCTCCGCCGCGCCCTACTTGGAGCCCACCGGTTTGCCCGCCTGCGCGTGTCCACGGACCTTGCGGTCCGCAGGTTGGCCCGCGCGCGCCTAACCCCCCAATTGCCCCGCCCTTGCCTTCCAGACTAGCCACCCGCAAGCTTGGTTGGGCCGGCTCCATCACTTGGTCCGCGTTTCCTGGGCGGGTTGCGGCCCAGCGCCCTCAGAGTAGGCCCAACCTGCACCTGGTGCTGAGCCCTGCAATTCCTACTGCTGAGCCCGCAGCGGCTGCTGCTGAGCCCTCAGCAGGCACTGCTGAGACTGCACGCACCCCAAATGCTGAGCCCAACCTGCCCAACTGCTGAGCGTGCAGCCCGCAACGCAGCTCTCAACACGTGGTTATAAATACAACACCACATCCCCCCCAAGTTGAGTTCTGTCCCCAGAGGTCTCCCATTGCTGCCTTGCCCCCATCACACTACCAACCCACCTCTCCCCCACCCACCCCAGCTCACCCCAGCCCCTCCTCCCTTTCCGCTCCGTCGCCATCATGGTCCCTTGCAACTTCTTTTCCCGGAAAGGGCTTGTGTGCTTGATTGTTCCTGGTTGACGCGCCTGCAATTCTTGCCATTGTGGCCATCGCCGCTGCTTGCTTGGCAAGGAAATGCCGCGTCCTCCTCCTCAATCCTGTCCCCATCCCCGGCCGCGCAAGAGGGCCCGTCCGGACCCATTTGTGGTTTTGGATGATGAAACAATCTCTGAGGGCTCGTGGACTCCACCCGGATTGCCTTGTGCCCACCCCCCCCAGGACCAATCCGCAACTCCACCTCCCCATTCCGCCGCGCAAGTCCCCCACAGAAGGAGGACTACCCAAACTTTGCGGCTTATCGGTCCTCCTTACGGCTCTGGGAAGACCACGTTTGGGTCATGCAAGGCGCAAGGGACCCGCGCGTTGATGAAATCCTCCGGCGCCGCGCTGGCCCTCCTCCGGTCCCTACCCCAGCCCCGGCTCCTCCCCCAACTCCTACTCCTGCCCCGGCCCCAGCTCCTCCTCCAACTCCGGCTCCTCCTTACTTGTCCAACTCAGACAAGAGGCCCCCAACCCCGCGGGGTACCCCTCCGCCACCTGCATTGCTGGTTGTCATCTCATCGTTTCCTCCCGCTGGACAAAGCCCCCCCAATGGTCCACCGGGGGCCCCTTCTTCACCAGTCCCGCCTCCTCCCAGCCCACCCAAGATTCCGGATATCCCTGTTTTCCCAGCTGTTCCGCTTGCAAGGTTTGATGCAATGATGGACGACGCGGACGGACTCCTTTGCCGGTTCCTGGCGGCCCCTTGTGCCCACACCACCGGCAACCAATGGGAACTCTTTGCGGCCTTCCAGACCCTAGCCGCAGCGGCTTGCGCAGACGCGGAGGAGGTGATTAGGACTTGTCTGACGTAGACAGATTGCCCCCCCCTCTCTTCCTTTTCCATCTTGTATCTTATTCCGGGCCTACTTGCAAAGAAATAGACTTTTGCCGCGCCGTCCTGAGTAGCCTCTGGGCTTGTGAGAGCCTTTGCGCACAAGATCCGCGTCTTGAGAGCAAGAGTGAGTGAGAAAGAGGTCCGTGCCCGCGTCCTGAGTGAGAATGAGTGAAATTAAAGTCCACGCCTGCGTCCTGAGTGAGAATGAGTGAAATTAAAGTCCACGCCCGCGTCCTGAGTGAGAATGAGTGAAATTAAAGTCCAAGCCCGCATCCTGAGCCCAGGAAGTTCCCCAGAAGGTACCTGGACCTCCCCAGACGAACTTCCAAACAGTTCCCTGCACCCAATCCTGCAACAAACGCAACAATCCTACACCAGCACGCGCACAGTCATCCAAGAGAGGCAAAGAAGGAAGTTGAGAAAACAAACATTCTGGGGTGTCTAGCTGTTCCGGCTGCAAACCGGCTAGGACACCCCCTCACCAAATCAGACCTGTCCCGTACGTGTCCTGCTCCAAGAGGAAACAAGGAAAAGAACCAAGCCCATAAAAAAGGAAACCAAAACCCCAAGAAAAGCACAAAGAATTTTTTTTTTTTTTTTTTTTTTTTTTTTTAGGACCTCTGCTCCTCATCCCGCATTGCCCAATCTGCGGGGCTCTTCCTTGCGTTTACAGACCCGGCTAGCGCCGCGCCCGCGTCCCTGTGATCAATTATAACCAAAACCAGTACCAATCCAAGAGGCCAATCAAATATAAAAGAAGTAGGAGAACAGACATTCTGGGGTGTCTAGTTATTCCGGCTGTGAACCGGCTAGGACACCCCCTCACCAAATCAGACCTTTACCCTACTTGCGTCCCCCCCCAAGTTGACGGCTGTCCCCAGCGGTTTGTAGCCTTTCACTCCTCCAAGGTGACGCGTTGCGGGCGGGCTCCTCCTCAGACAAAGGATCCGGCCCATCCACTGATCTTGAACTTCCGACGCCATCCCCCGCGTTTGCGCCATCCCCGGCTGTCTCGTCAAAGGAGGTGGAGCCGCGCGCAAAGAAACACTTCACGTGCAAGGCCGCGGCCTTCTGTTTGAGCTGCGCCCGGTCCAATTCCTCGAGCTGGTAGCTCCCGCCCTCAAACTTGGATGCCACGGGGAAGGGGCCATTCCATTGGTTGGCAAAAAGCTTTCCCCACTGAGATTCCAGACTCCGGTTGTACAACAAAACCAAGTCACCCTTCTGCAGCGGATCCCGGAGGCGGTGGGAGCAGCGCTTGTCCCAATAGCGGACCGAAGCCATCCTTGTCTTCCGCAACCTTTCAGCGGCCTTTGCCCGGGTCTTGTCCCGTTGGAGAAGCTGTTTGGCGCGCGCTTCCATGAGTTCCGCGGAGGTCTTCACCTTCCACCAGTCCATGCCCAAGAAGGTTTTGAGCTTAATTTCCACCGGAAGCACCGGATGCTGTACGTAGAGAAGTTTTTAAGGCGAGTAGCCCGTTGAGCGTTTGACCAAGATCCTGTCCGCAAAGAGGACCGCCAGAAGGGCCTCCTGCCACCATTTACGGTCCTCCCCACACATCTTTACCAGGGCGTCCTTAATGGGCTTATGGCCGCGTTTGATCATCTCGGCACCCTCCAGATATTATTTCATGACCCACCCAAACTTAGCTCCGCAACTCTGGACCAGTGCCATCAAGCACCCCCAGAACTCTGCGCCTCCGTCAACAGTGACCAAGCAAAGCGAACCGTACCGCGCAAACCAATCCTCCTCCAAGAACTGAGAAACCTCCTCCGCCAACAACTTCACCAGAGGAAGAGCCTTGACCCAGCCTGACAGATTGTCCCGCGCAACCAGCAGGTATGCAAACTTCCCTGCCTTTATGTGGACCATGTCAAGGGAGACCCGCCCAAACAACGCGTCCTCCCCCGTAGGGTGACCCACCTCCCTGGGCAGCCTAGAACTCCGCCATTGACACGCTTTGCAAGACTTCACCCATTCCCGTACTGCGCGCACCACACCTGGCCACCAGAACCTTGCCTTCACCCGCCTCCGCATTTTGATCTTGCCTGGGTGCCCAAGGTCCTTGCAGAGACACCTCAGAATCATTTCCTGGTCCCTCCTTGATGTTGCAACCACCAAAGGCACCGGGGTACTTTGCCGCCACAGTTGCCCGTCCTGCATGTAGAAGTTGGTTGTCCGCTGCTTTGCCCACCAAATTTCTGTTCCTGATGCGTCCTTGGGAAACCAGAGATCCTGCAAGAAGGAGCACAAGATTGCGTAGCGCCCAGACTGCTGCAGCAGAAGGATGACCTCCGTCTCCATCATACCCACGCAAATAACCGGAGACTCCACGTCCAAGGGCTCCGCCCCCTCAAACAGATCCTCCTGCGGATACCATGACAGCGCCTTGGGAATTGTCAATGCCTTCCCTGGAACATGAACCACGCCAAAAGTGAAGAGCTGGAGAAACGCCACCCACCTAGTCATAGGAGCTTTTGGCAGCGTTGGAGAATTGATCAGCCTTGCCAAGGCCTCCGCGTCAACCAGAAGCTCAAAGTGCACCCCCCAGAGCAGGTGCTGAAGCCTCCGCACAATTTTGGTGACTCCGCATAATTCTAACTTTGGCTGCAAGTACCAACTCTCTGTTTCTGTAAAAGTCACAGACTTGTAGAGAACCGGCCTATCCTTACCATCCTCCTCCTGCGTCAGGACACTGCCCGCGCCAAACTCACTAGAGTCAATGGCCAAGCGGATCCCTCCCACGTCATAGTCAAGGTTGCAGAGGACAATGTTGCGGCCCACAATCTCCTTGAGCTTTGCAAATTCAGTGTCACACTGCGCCGTCCATTCCCATGCTGCGCCTTTCCGGGTCAGCGCCTGCAGCGGACTTGGGACTTCCGCAAACCGTTTGATGAACATGCAAACATAGCTGCACAGTCCCAGAAATTGGAGAATATGCAAGGGCATCCCGGGGGTTGGCCATTTGAGGACTTTGTTTTGTTTCTTTGCCGCAATTTTCCTGCCGTCAAAAGCCACCACATGGCCTAGCACTTCCAACGCCGGAACACAAACTGCCAACTTAACCCCCGATACCGTAAGCCCTGCCTCCTCAATTTGAAACAAGACCCGCTCTAATGTCTGTGCGTACTCCCAGATGAAGCGGCGGATCTTTGGGGCCTCCTCTAGCACCGCACCCCCGTAATCCGTCTTTGGTCCTTTGATGCTGGCGTTGTCAATGAAGATCAGAACCTTGTCCAGTATGTTGTCCCGCAGGATCCACGTCATCTGGGCTTGATAGACCGCCACCAAGTTTGTTGCCCCCTGCGGCAACCGCGTCAGCTGCATCCTTCCCAATCCTGTCTTGGACGCGGTTAGCGGCCGCAAGTTGGGATGGAGCTTGCGCTGATCATACCCCCCCCCCATTAAATAAACCAAACCGTAACACGCGCGCCCCGCCATTGATTCCAGGAACTCGTCCACACGCGGAGGCAATCCTGCGTCCCGGATAGTGAACAAGTTAAGCCGCTGCAGGTTGTGAACAATCCTAAGAGACTTCCCGTCCTGTTTAACAACCGCAAAAATTGGGCTAGAGTAGCTTGATGTTGACTGCTCGTACAACCCCGTCCTCACGTGCTCCCAGACCAGTTCCAAGAAGGGTTCCCGCGCAGTCCAAGGGATCGGAATTGGCTTGATTTGCCAGGGATTGTGCGGCACCGTGGGGATTACATAGGGGTTGCCAACCTTGCCCTTCAGCAATTTGCACTCTTTGGGCCCAAAGGCGAGGGCCTTCTCACGGAGCACCAACACCAATGCTAAAAAATCCTTCTCCTCCGTACTCAACCACCCCGCCGGCCTAAAATTCAGCGCCTCAATTCGCTCGTTTGTGATCCGCGCCAACCGCGTTACCCACCCAAACTTCCTCAACGGACTCACCCAGGGATCCCAAGACCAGGAGATTGGCCTCAGAGGCCTGTTCAGCCCCTGTGGCATGGGCTTGTTCCAGGGCCGGACCTTTTGCGCCACAGGCTTGTATTGCCCCACATTGCACCTAACCATCCTTACGCGCCCTCCGTTGTTGTTGTGAATCCTGGCAACAATCAACCCGCGGCTCTCGCCTTCGCTCACAAGCGTGGCACTATGGTAGGGTTTTTGAAACACAGTACCTTCTGGTGGTGCATACTGAGGAAGAGGACTTACTTCTGCCGCTTGCGCCCTCTGCGCACTTCCTTCTGCCTTTTGCTCCTCCCTATTTGACCGCCCGCATGAGGCTGGAGCCTGCCCCGCGCGGTACCCACGGTTGACTAGGGAAAAACCTCCGCAGGGTGGCCCTCACAGTCATCCCCACCATTGGACTCTGCCTCTTTGCCAACCGCCGCCAATGGCACCCATTTCCCCTTCCCATGGTTGGAGATCGTTGTCTCAAACCTTGCCCTGGACGCATCCTCCACCGTCAGGGCCTCCATCCCTTCCTCCCCGTTGAATCTCATTTGGGCCCGGAATCCAAACATGAAAGGCCGACCCAAAATCACGTCACCGCACTCGACAAAGAGGAACAACAGCGGCTTCTGAACCATTGCAACCTCCACCTCTTCTTCCTCAACCACCCCATCTACCCAACATTCCCCCCCATTGAGCGCCCGCAAGCCCATAGCGCACTTCCTCCGCACCAGGCCCAACTCATCCACCAGTTTCGACGGGAGCAGGTTGACCATCAACCCGCTGTCCACCATTGCCCACACTTTCCTTCCCGCAATCTTCAGTGAGACATAGGCAAGCGGCACCAACACGGCTTTGGATTGGCACAACTCCCGTTCCGCTTCCTCCGTTGCTGCATTCACGCGCTGAACTGTTGCCAGGATCCTGCCGCCCCCGTGCTCCTTCAGCGCCTGGACCATTTCCTCAACAAACACCGGAGAGACCGTGGCCAGCTCCCGTAGCGTGAGAGGTATTGGTACCTCACTCCCCATCACTTGCCAAACAATTTCCGCGGCCTTCCTTCTTCCTCCAGAGCTGATTGCGGGCGCGTTGCCCCCCGACCCTTGGGCCCCAACCCTCGGAGCTTGATTTAATGGCCGCTCCTTGGCATCCACCTCCATCTTTTCCAACATGATCCGCTTGTTTGCCGCCAACGTCCTAACTTCTGCCTCCACACGCGGTGCCCGCCACGTATTGGGCCCGGTGATGATCCCAAGGGACACCCAAGCGGCCCCTGAGGGTTGGGCCCTTGCCCTAACCTGCTCCACCGGTGGTGGCTGACTGGCCCCCAGGTCCACCGGTTTGCCCAACGGAAATATGTAGGTCCCCCCGGATGCGCGAACCAACCCCTTGTTCATGTCCTTGGTCGGATCCGCGCAACCAGACTTCCAATGACCTTTATTGCCGCAATATGTGCACAGGCGTACCAAAAACCCCCCGTTGGTCCGCTACTGGGCTGAAAGCCCCCTCTTGCATGGGGCGGCAGATCGCACAAAAAAGCGGGAGGCGGAGCCGTTGGCTGGGCCGCCATCCAATTCATAAGTGTCCACAAGTCCCATAGCATGTCTGTCACCTTTTTCAGCGGTACTTCCATTGACTGCAAAGGGGCTACGGGCCGTTCTGTTGCTGGCGGGCCCGCGAGCGGTACTGGCGTTGGGGCCAGGGTGGAAGAGGCCGTCAGCTTCCTTGAACTCGCCGGGAACGACCGGGCCGTATCCTCAATCATCTCTTCCAAGTCAATCTTGCTCTTGACCGCCTGGTTGATTACGCCCAGGCTTGGGAGGAGCGCGATTCTCCCATCCACTGACAGCGTTACCAACCCGTGCTCAAATAGGTAACGCTGGACCCGCGCGTGAAGTTGCGGCGCGAGCCCGCCTAGGAATGCCCGCTTCATGGCCCCCGTCTGACCCACCACCACCTGGTTCTTTTCTAGGTAACTATAAATTTGGTTGAACTGGGACTTGTACTTGGACAGATTGCTCCGTGTCCGCACCCCACCTTGGGAAATTGCCTCACCCGCCGCTTGCTCAAAGTCTGTCTCCCAAAAGCGGGGCTCACGCTTCCCCCACCTTGCCATCATCTTGCCCCGGAGCCTTCCCCAGTTGCAAGCCTTGTACCCTGACATATCCTCCATGTCCCGGAGCGTATTCTTGTCCGTGATGAAGAGAACCACCATGCAGACCTTGTCCTCACCCGTCGCGTTTTTGGAGTCTGCGATATCCTCGAATCTCGCCAGAAAGCGCCCAATGTCCGCGGTGTTGAATTGGAGATGGGGGGAGCTCTGCGGCCTAAGCCACACCTGCCGCGGAACCTCAGCCGCCTCTGAAGGCTCCGACTGAGGAGGAGCAAAACCGCTGGACCAAGTAGTTGGCGGTGGTGGAGGTGTTGGCACGCCAGCTCCCGGCCAGAGAGGGAACGAGGGTGGAACATTCAATCCTGGGGTAGTTGTGGGCAGCATTGCACCCGCTAGCTTTGAGAGACCTAGAAAAAAGATTACTTCCTGGCCAGACCCCCAGATGTGGAAAGAAGAGGAGAGTTACGCTCCTAAGTTTTCCGCAAGTTTGGAAGTTATTGGTCTAAGAGTCTTTAAGGAGGTTGGATGCAATGAGTTCTTAACTGTAGTGAGATAAAAAGAGATAATGAGATGTATTCCTCTTCCTTTCCTTGGTGGTCTTCTCAATGGATGATGATAACCCAACCCAGAGTTGAGGGTGAGGATTTGGGTCCCCCCCCTTTCACCCTAACCTAATTACAACCACAAACGCAAAAGAACAATGAAACACAACCCCTAAGCACAGAACCCTAGCCCAACCCTACCCCTCCATCCCTTGCCCCATAACCCATGCCCCTCAATATCAATGTACGCCCGGTTTGTCCTTCTCATGGTGCGGCCCTCTGCCGCGCCCTACTCAAAGCCCCCTGGTTTGCCTGCCCGCGCGCGTCCGCGGACCTCGCGGTCCGCAGGTTGGCCCGCGCGCGCCTAACCCCCCAATTTCCCCGCCCTTGCCTTCCAGACTAGCCACCCGCAAGCTTGGTCGGGCCGGCTCCATCACTCGGTCCGCATTTCCTGGGCGGGTTGCGGCCTGGCGCCCTCAGAGTAGGCCCAACCCGCACCTAGTGCTGAGCCCCGCAATTCCTACTGCTGAGCCCGCAGCGGCTGCTGCTGAGACTGGACGCACCCCAAATGCTGAGCCCAACCTACCCAACTGCTGAGCGCGCAGCCCGCAACGCAGCTCTCAACCGAAGTTTATAAATACAACACCACACCGCTTGGACAATGTGGACCATGTCATGGAGCCAACCCAACCAAGTTTGCGGGCAGCTAGTTCAGGAAGCAGGAGCAGGGCAATAGGGGGGTTATATGCTCTGGGGAGGTCTGCGCAAGCATAGGCGCGGACCAATCCTTGGATCATGGGATTTTCAGACGCACGCAGACAGAGAAACGCAGGGGGCTCCAAGTAGGGGGAAGCGGAGGGCTGGGCCATGAGAAGGACAAACCAGACGTATGTTACAACAGAGGGAACGGTTTTGGAGGGAGTGGACAGATTGGGTAGGGTTGGGCTAGGGTTCTGGGCCGTAGGGTTTTCTTTCTACAAAATTTGTTGCTAGGCTTTCTGTTTGCACTTTTACTTAGGTTAGGGTTGAGAGGGAGGACTTAAAAAACCTCACTCTCAACTCCTGGTTGTAGGAAGGGGGGATCATCTCATGGATGGATGGATGGATGGAGGGCAAAGGAAAGGAAATTCATCTCTATCTTTCTCTCTCCCTCTCTCTCTCTTTACTGGAGCATCCTTATCCTTACAGATGCTAGGACCATTGATACTGGAGCTTGAGAACAACTAGGAGAGTATTTCTCTTATACTTTCCACAGCGTTTGGTGGGAAATCTGCTGAATCATGGTTCTTTACACCAGAATCTTAATTCAACCCAACCATGGCAAAAAATCCTAAACTAAGAAAAAAAACATATCTTTGACATAGCAATATCCATATAGCTCATGCTCACACTTGGAATATGCATTCATCTAGTACTCCACAAAAATTCATGGAGCTATCTAGAGTTATGGAAAACTCCAAAGAGTAGGAATTAAGGGCTGCTCCCAGTGGGTGATTATACCTAACATAATACCACAATTCCATTCCTGAATTTATGTTCAAAGAGTGCCTTTTTCATAGTCTCTTTCTGATTTTATCCAACTATCAATTCTATCAAAATTGTTTCTCATGTCACATAGAGTAATACTACTGATAATTTTCATTCTTCTTTTTTTTAAAAGAAAAAAGAAAAGAAAAGATATCTAGATATCTTCATTAGAAAGGTTTTTCTTCAAATGTCATCCAAAACCATTTAACAATCATTTGAACTCTTTTTGTGAAATTTTGCATTCTGCCCCATGGTATCCATCACAGCTTGCTTTGTCAGAGTGGCCAGCTATCAGGCAATGCATTTTCTCCCTGTAGCCCTTTGGCAGCCCTGGCCAAGGTGTATTGATGCAGCAACAAATTGTGGGCCAAGGGACAATCAGATTTGTTTCTACATACATATGATGGGTATGAGTCTAGTACCTTTAATGACACTTGAACATCTATGGCTGGTAGGCTGGTGCATTTTGAAGATGACCCACCTGCATGTTATAATGCTATGTTCTCAAAACATAGTAAATATTGCCAAATAATAAAAATAAGTGCTTTTTCTTGGTGTCACCCCAGTGAATTTCATGCATCTGCTTAGAGCTTTTTTGATATAACAAACAAGAAGGAGGAGGAGAGAACCATCAAAAATGATATGGGTCAATGGTATTGGGAGGTTCTCCAGCTAATAGTGACAACTTTGAAGCATGAAATTTGCCTGAGCACTCAAGGGGTGATTGGTTAAAAAACAAAACAGGAGAATATCTAAGGGTGCGTCTAGGATGATGATGATGAGACACTCAATAATTCCTTTTCCTTAAAGACGAGCGAAGATCCATATTCAACGTGATTTTCTGCCTAGTTGCAACCTTGAAGGCAGGGTATACACAAAAGTGCTACTAGACTTTGGTTTTGATAAGGCCTGAAAACATGTCAAAGCTATTTGCATCGGGTTGCAAATCAACAATTTTCTCTTTAGAGGCTGAACCATCATCATCACACATCAATCTGGTCCTCAACAAACCATAGGACGGCTCAATTCCGATGATTCTTAGCTTTTCACCTGTTTTCTCGTGTGTGATAACTTGATTGCTAATTTTTGCACCGCTCATCAAGATCATCACATGAAGTATTCGCGCAGCAAGCGGAGCAAGCATAATGGAGTTCATTAACAAATAGGTGGAAGCTTATGGGCATTGACATAAACTGGGAGCATGACTGACCTGTGGAGCCAACGCGAAAGATAGAGGGAATGAAAGGGCTGGAATCCTTGACCTAAGAACCGAGCCCACATCTCGTCAAAACATCCCAGAATGCCAGCGATGATCACCTCAGCGCTTGGATGTTGACAATCGTCAGAGGTCGGTATAGTATCTTCACTAGATTGAGACGCTGCCTGGATCAATTCTGATAAACAGGTCGCTGTTGAGTGAGGAGTCGAGCGGTTATTCAAACCGAAACCTGGGTGGAGTTTGAGGAAGACTTCACGATCTCAGCGGTCTAATCCAAGAGAGACAGCGATAGAAAAACTATAGAAATTCTGACGTAGTCAGACATTACGAAAAATGACTTACCAACCACTAGTTTGCATTCGGTGCCACTGAGACCACCAAATGAGCAATTGACCAGGATTCCACCCATTTTTTTAAAATCGGCTATGCTCTTGCCACCACAGGATCCGTAAATATCGTTAGGCCACTTCAATCTGACCAGCAGTTTAGCTTTGAAGAATTTTTCGATCCATTCGATCACTGCCAACCCGAAGAGATATTGCACAAAGACCAAGCTAGATCCCAAGTTGCTAACTTTCAGAAGGAGTGAAAATTGAACCGAACCATCAGTCGAGATCCAGTTGTTGGACCCTCGACCACGACCCTCAGTTTGTCGAGTAGTTATTGTAACCGTGCCGCTCGGGAGGGAGTCTGCGAGTTTAGTATTCCTGGTCCGGGAGATCAAAAAACAATGAAAAAAGATGACTGGATTAAAAGATTGCTCGGGACAATCCATCGCATCCCGATGGGTATTATTGGCGAGGGAGGGTATTCTTTTAGAAAGAGTCGTGTGAGTAGTAGGTCATTACATCATACTTTTCGAGCAGAGTCTGGGTGCTTGCCATGGTTTCCGCATACAAAATCGTAGATCCAAGAGTAGATGACAGGTCGCTGATGATTGCAAAATAACGTCTCCAATCGAAGCTAAGAGGGATGGAATCGGGAAAACTTGTATCTGGACAGAGCACCATCTTTAAAAGGTCTTTGGGCCATACAGTCGGGCCGGAAGGTTGATGATCAGTCTGGAAGCTAAACTTGTTTTGAGTATCTTCTAAGATCGGAGGTCGTCCAGAGCAGCCTCGGAGGATGAGTTGATGGTTGGATCGAAGGATCTCTGACGGCAAAGAAGATACAAGATAGAGTGTTGATGCTGGCTCATCAGTGGCGCTTGAGCTTGCATCTAGACCGCAGAGACCGATTAGACCCAAGATTTCGATCAACCTTTCGGAATAATCACTGATATCGAACCCCGACAATGCAATCGAACCCAATTCATAACGGGACAATACACCGGCGACTTGATCGTGGTAACGAGCCCAAATAGTAATGTGTTGGTCCTCCTTCATCGGTCCATCAGTCACATATACAGGTTTGGCGGGATCAAGAGCTTGTTCGGTCAACTGGGAGGGTTGAACGAAGGAGATCTGCTGGCGGGCTCGTGATGATGGTGCTGAATCGAGAGATGGAAGGGATTTCCAAGAGAGATCGATAAGATCGAGTTGATGGAGACCAGCGAATCGAGCACCGGATCCGATGCCCAAGTACCTACCACCACGGCCAACCCATTGACGGATCGAGCGACGAGTCTGCTCGAGCAAACCATCGAGCTCGAGTTGATCTAGGTCTGGAATGATGACGAGCGAGGTAGAGTGTTGCCATGGCTGTTGGTTCAAGAGTTGAGCGTTGGCCAGCTTGAGATCATAGGATCTCGAGAGGATGTTCCTGAGGATGGGGTATAGCTGATTGAAGCCTCTGGGTGGAACATTGGATGAACCTGAGTAAATGAGAACATTCATGGGTTGGAGGAGAGAAACGATGAGTAAGCAAAATAGATGTTTTAAACCAAGATGATAGGATGATGAAGTGGTCAAGAGGAGAAGTGATGACTGACCTGGGTGAGATGTTTCGGTTGAGCTTGCGGGTTGACTGCATTTCCTCCGGCTGCTGGCTGGTTACTCATGCGCTAGTGCTGCTGCTACTGCTGCTGCTGACGTCTTAGCTGGGTGTATCCGGGTTAGATAGCAAATCAGCCATTGGATTTAATTGGCGGATTTCTAAAGTACACACATACCCCTTAACTGGTGTATTTCAAAATTGCAGGTTTCATAGAGAGGGTGTGTTTCCAACATCAAATCTGCCATTTAAGCATTGACATCCATCAACATGCAAAAAAAACCCAGCCACCCCTCCAGATCATCAAATCAATACACATGCATCATCAATTGAAACTCCTTACATCAACATCCACCTGGCACCACCCCCAGCACAACCACCACCTGGCACTCAAACCCACCATCCTCACATCAACATCCACCAGTGTGGTGGCTATTTATAGACACAATCCACAAGTGTATGCACACTGTTTTGGTTGTTGTAGGAAAAAGCTTCTGGACTCACAGAGGAGATACTGAGCCATCAAAAAGAACTGTGGATTTCACAATAGGAAGATCAGATGCAAAGTTGAGGGTGTGGCAGGTTAGTTAACCTGTGCATCTTAGGAGGTAACACAGAAGATGCAATGTATTGTCCCACAATGCAGGAAAACAAAAAACCATGGGTTGGACCAGGAGAAAAACTGGGTGTAGACTACCCAATGTGGATGACAAAAGACACAACAGGACAAAGACTAACAAGTAAGCAACAAGTATGTGAACAGATTGGGCAGGCTCTTGTTGGGACAATGTGTGGGGGAAAGTTGAAGATACCAAGGTGACTGAAAAATGAATTTCTGGAAGACTATCCATGGCAAGCAGCAGGAGCTGGATTGGCAAGTAAGATTTTGGAGATCACAAAAAATGGTGGGTCTCCTTAACAGCCTGGGAAAGTAGTTGGAGTGACAGTTGGATATACAACCAGCTGGCTGGAGAGGAAAAGGGGGGATTATCCATCACATCCAAAGCCTTATTTAATGAGCAGTGACCATGCAGGCATGTTGATGTATGTGGAAAAGAAGTTGGGAAAGGTGCAGTATACAGTATAAAAATTTTGCTTTCTTTGCTCAGTTTTAATTACTATTTATGAAGGTCTATTGTTGTGCTTAGGAGGATCTACATCAAATTTTTGAGTTTTTTTTTGGGGGGGGGGGGGGGGAGAGAGAGAGAGATAATTTATCTTTGCAGAGATTTTTAAATCAAAAAAGGAAGTTCAAAGTCTACCAAGCTGGTTCTAAAGGTACCTAGGCTCAGAGGACAAGGTTGCAGAAGTGTGTGATCCAATGGACACCTGTGGTTTGATAGTAGCTGTTGCAGAAGAGAGAGTTGTCAAACTGGAGAGTAGGAAAATTCTTTACAGAATGAAAAAAAAATGCAGAACCCACCATGTGCTTGCAGAAGACAACTCAGAGTTACCCCAAAACAACCAGATCAGGGTCTTGAAAACTTAAAAGATATCATCTGAATTCTTGCACCACACCAGGCAGGCCCACTACCACCAGCACAAGCATCCTGATCCTCCTCACCACCACCCCCAGCTCAAAATCACCAAAAATTCTCAACCTCACACTCCACCATATCACCTCTTCAATCCAACCTAATATCTCAAGTG
Organism: Puccinia polysora; assembly: GCA_025617555.3. Taxonomy (NCBI): domain Eukaryota; kingdom Fungi; phylum Basidiomycota; class Pucciniomycetes; order Pucciniales; family Pucciniaceae; genus Puccinia; species Puccinia polysora. The sequence continues at coordinate 26,535,782 of CM062633.1, read as the reverse complement.
TTTGAGCTCTATCTATCAGTAGTGATGGTGAAATTTGGATTTAGCTTTGAAATTTAACTCAACCCACCCACAACCATTTGTGCATCATGTTTTGATTGGTCCCACCCTTGATATTTCAGTTGCAGCTACCTACCAATACTTCAAGCTCAACTTGGAAAATCAAATTGTTTTTTGATCTGGTAAAATTCTGAAGAGGAAATTAAAATCTAAATAAAATTCAACCAAATTCAAAGAAAAAGGAAAAGTTATGAACTCATGAAATGAATGGGATGAAAAAATCTTAGTTTAATGATGCAGAGTGGCCAATGATTGAGATCAAGAATGAATCAGAGTGAAGTTTGAGAAGAAAAACCATTGAATTGAATGTGTTTGATTTGATCATCAAAATTTTTGGTCCTTTGTTGTCTTGTGCAACCTCCCATATTTCCTATCATCCATGCAAGTCAACATTAAATCACACTGACTGATTTTCATTTTTACCTTCTAAAAACTACAAGGCCATATTTTGGTGGTGGAGGTGGGGTCAATACCAACCTAGTGTACAAAGAAAAGTTAATTGAGGAATTCAATTATCTACTGAGTTCATTTTGTGGATCAAGAAGAATCCAAAATTAGATAAAAATTACCATCAACACAAGCAAAAAATAAAAAAAAAATAAAAAAAAAAAAAAAAAAACACCCAAACCAAAATCAATAAATGAAGTAACATTGGGACCATCAAAATTTATGAGTGAAATTCATGATTTTGATAATATCTATAAAATTAATTCATCAAAAAGCACAATAAATCATCTATAATTTTCAAATTTCATCTGGTACCCCTTTGTGTGGACCACCCCTCAAAATTGATCACTTTATTTTTTCTGCTCATCAAATTCCCCACTCTCTCCCTACTCCTCATACTCTTATCACCAAGGACAGAAAATTATCACAAGATGAAACAATGATGACCATATTTACAGGTTGCCATAATTTTGTGTTAATGGGGTTTTAAGCTAAGAAACACAATCAGTGGATTTGATGTGTTCACCAATGGATTACCAAGGTGGGAATCACTTAAATGGTAAAATTTTCAGAAGGATATATTGGAAATGGAAATTCCAAGGCGTCCGCAAGCAATCTTGCATGCGCACTCACGCAGCACAATAGTGATATTCATGGTTGAAACCTAATCTCAATCTCTCCTACAGCAACCTTTGCCTGGAGGCCAGAGACTTCCATTCTTTCATCCATTCACTCATTCACTTGTACTTGTCTTATTCACTCCTGTCGTCTCTGTCCTCCAGGTAAGCCCTTCAGTATTATCTGTTTTTGCCTTGCGTCCTACAATCCCGCTTCCTAACACTTCCTCTCCAAATTATAATCTTTGAACACTCTAGGTGTGATCAATTTAACTTGGCCTTTGACCTCGTTTGCGTGCTCGTATAACTCACCGCTCCTTGGTGTTTCATTAGGTTAGATGCACTCCTAGAGATTTTGATTCTTTCATCCATTCACTCATTCACTTGTACTTGTCTTATTCACTCCTGTTGTCTCTGTCCTCCAGGTGTGATCAATTTAACTTGGCCTTTGACCTTGTTTGCGTGCTTGTATAACTCACCACTCCTTGGTGTTTCATTAGGTGTGATCAATTTAACTTGGCCTTTGACCTTGTTTGCGTGCTCGTATAACTCACCGCTCCTTGGTGTTTCATTAGGTTATGAGCCCAGATTGTGAAGATTTTTAACAAATTACTTTTTGCACAATGAACGGAAACAATCTCAATAAACTCTTCATACTCCAAGACAAGAACTTTCCTGTATGGAAAGCTGCCATTAAGAGCTACCTAAGCATGAACGACCTACTGGTCCATCTCACCACGGCCACACCTCCCCCTAACATGGATAGCGCGGTGTTCCACAAATAACAACAAAAGACGGCGGGGGTAATCACCATGTACATGGGCTACGCCAACGTCCAGCGACTTGTAAACACGGAAAACAAACAGAAGCCTAACATCTTGTGGGCCCTTCTCACGGATCGCTACAAGTCACACTCCAAAGACAACCAGGCCCATGTTTACACCAGGTTTCTCAAGCTCACATTTGATAAGGACATACAAACCTTCCTCACCAATATAAACTCACACATCAACGCCCTCACCTCGGTAGGACTACGAATTGGCAACAAGTCCGACGGGTTTGTACACCTCTACAAACCTTTAATGGCGGAGTACATACTCAGTAGACTTCCCAGAACACTGGAAGTGACCAAAGAAATCCTTCAATCTAAACGTGCACTCACACTTAAGCTGGTTATTGAGGCACTCGGCTCAAAGCAACAAGAAGCACCATCAAACGTGGCTGTAAAATCCAAAGATAAAGCCATGAAAGTTTCCAGCCATAACTACCCGGTATGCTCCAATGGTACGCATAATCCTTAGACTAAACACAAGGAAGCAGAGTGTAGAGAAGTCAAAAGGGGAGAGAAGCACAAAACAAAGGCCAATAACTTTAGAGCAATCCAAGATGATCTTTCTGATGATTCACGCTCCTCCTTGGGTGTGTTCATTTGCATTGGGAAGGCGTTGTCTATCAATGCCGTGGCAAAGGAGGCAATATTGGACAGCGGTGCCAGTCACCATATTTTCAGCTCAAAGGAGAATTTTATTGACTATTGCCAACAAAAGTTGGAGGTGAAGATAGCCGACGGCAACTCCCTGCAAGTTGAAGGCAAGGGTTTTGTTCAACTCAATACACTTGATGGGAAGACTATGAAACTGAAAGCGTTATTTGTTCCTTCCCTTCAAGGCACCCTCATCAGTCTGGGTAGGCTACTCCGTAAAGGTTTCAAAATCCACCACGTCAACAATACCAGCATCAATTTGCTCAGAGAAGACGTACCTCTCCTTGAAGCCAGCGTGGTGAACAACGTGCTTGTACTCCAACTGCAGTCTGCAAGAAAAGGTCCGTCCGCCTCCAGCGTACAACTTACTACCAAGACTCACCTAGACCTCCTCCACAGGCGGGCAGGACACCCAAGCAATGAGGCGCTAAGCCATATGTATGGCATTGTCACAACTGGGTTGCAATGCGAGCACTGCCTCCTGTCAAAATTGCAACATCTACCGTTCAAAGGCCATATTCCCAACGCTACCCAGGTTCTCAAAACCATCTTCATGGACCTTAGCGGGAAAATCACCCCTGCCTCACTCTTGGGGGGACGCTACTATTTCAAGCTCACCAACTGGTTCACCGGTTACAGATTTGTTTACATCCTTAAGAATAAACCAGATGCATTTGCTTCCTTTGTCTCTTTCACAAAGCAATTAGAGAATCTCAAATCTACTACTATTAAGAACGTGGTGTGCAATGGAGGGGGAGAGTTCAACTCAAAAGAATTCCTGAAGTTCTTTGAAGACAAGGGTATCATAGTCCACGTCACTAGCCCGCATATTCCTCAACAAAATTCAGTTGCCAAGCGTGGAAACCGTGTAACCAGTGAGAAAGCCTTGGCACTACTAAAGCAGGCCGGACTGCCCCCAACTTACTGGGCCAAAGCAGTCACAACTGCTGTGTTCCTTGAGAATATAACCCCTAGGAGGAAATCCAACTAGGTTTCTCCCTATCAACTCTGGTTTGGGCGTTTGTTTGACCTTGATTGGTTGAAGCCATTTGGGTGTCTCGCTTACGTGAACGTTCCCAAACCGCTTTGGCAAGGGAAATTTGGGGACACGGCGGTAAAGGGTATTTTGCTTGGGTATCAGCTGGGGCTTGCAAACTGGTGGATCCTCACCACCAACAATAAAGTCTCCCGGAGCCACAATGTGAAATTTGTTGAGACCGCCTTTCCCGGTCTCACAATCCTATCTGATCCCATGCCGCTTGACTCAAACGTGGCACCCTTCCTTGAGGTCATTCACAAAGGCGTCAACCTGCCATCCTCCAACAATGCTCAAAGTCCGCCGGACCACAACGCGTCAGATTCACCTTCTCTTCCAGAGTCTCTCCATTTGAAACCAGATGACACCCCCACGGCCCACCCGCTTGACTCATTGCCCGGCAAGGATCAGACATGGCAGCGGCGTTGTCCTGGGTGGGACTATGTCCTCACCTCCAACACTGCACCCCGCAGTGTCTCTGCCAACCTGGATGAATCACATATTCTGACGGAGAAGCGCCGTCCCGGCGCCAGGGCTATGTTTGCCGCTGTGTGTGCACTTCTTTCTATGGCGGACCCGACCACGCCCACCACTTTTTGCGAGGTCAATCTTTCCCCCAATCAGCGCAAGTGGCTGGCTGCCATCAAGACGGAGCTCGACGCTATGGAGCGACTCAAGGTCTGGGACCTTGTCCCTATCCCATTGGGCGTCAGCCTGCTCAACACAGTCTGGGTCTTCAAAAAGAAGTTGGACAAATTGGGTAGAGTTTCCAAATTCAAGGCTTGGCTCTGTGCCCAGGGCAACAGGCAGGCGGAAGGCAACTATGATCTCACCTACGCTCTGACTGGCCGCTCTGCTGCCCTTTGGACCGTTCTTTCCCTTGGCCTGTCCAAAGGCTACGCCATCCACCAAATGGATGCAAAGAATGCTTTTCTCAATGGCACCCTAAAGGAAACCATCTACCTGCGGCCTCCTGCCGGAATGGATGCTCTGTCTGGCTATTCCCTAAAGCTCAACAAGTCCATCTATGGCCTCCAACAAGCGCCACGGGTTTGGTACGGCAAACTCAAGTCCTTCTTTGCGTCCGCGGGATTTGTACCCTTGCCGGCTGATCCATGTCTTTTCATCTCAAACAATGAAAACTGGGAGTGCTTTGTTCACGTCTACTTCAATGACCTGATCATCTTCAGTCACAACGTGGACAGGTTCAAGAGCCTCATCTCCCAGCGCTATCTCATGGAGGACCTAGGGGAAGCCACCCACCTTCTTGGAATCCACTTGTCCCGGGACGGAGGAGTCATGAATCTATCACAGGGTGCCTACCTTGGCAGGATTCTGTCAAAATACAACATGGTTGACTGCCGGCCAGTGTCCACCCCTATGGTTCCAAATACCCGCCTTACCTCTTCGACATCCAAGGATCACCAGCTGTTTGCCTCACGCGGCATCAACTACAGCCAGGCCATTGGCCTTCTCAACTATCTTGCCTTCTCCACTAGGCCAGACATTTCCTTCACCCTCTCCCAACTCTCTCAACACCTCAAGCTCCCAAATGACAACCACTGGGCCGCCGTCCTCCACCTCCTACGCTATCTGTTGGGCACACGCGACTTCACCCTCACTCTCAGCGGCTGCTCAGGCACATTGCTGAGAATCTTCACGGATTCTGACTTTGGCAACTGCCCCAACACCCAACAATCTTACTCCGGATACGTGGCACTGCTAGGTGATTGCCCCGTCTTGTGGAGGTCCAAGAAGCAGGAGACTGTCTCCACATCCACCACGGAGGCAGAGTACAAGGCGGTCTACGAAGGCCTTCAGGAGGCTGTGTGGCTTGTTGCGCTGCTGAAATCTCTGGGCCATGCTGCGCAAGATTGTCCGTCTCTCTTAGTTGACAATCAGGGCGCCCTGATGCTTTCCTTAAATCCCATGTACCAGTCGCGCTCCAAGCACGTCGATGTCAAGTTCCACTGGATCAGGGAGGTGCTTGAGGGAGGCGCCGTTAAGATCTCTTATGTACCCACCAGCTCCAACCTGGCGGATTTATTCACCAAGGCTCTCCCTTGAGTCAAAAACTCAAAGGGCTGTGCGGCACTGAGTCTAATAACTTGAAGAGGATGGGGGGGTATTGGAAATGGAAATTCCAAGGCGTCCGCAAGCAATCTTGCATGCGCACTCACGCAGCACAATAGTGATATTCATGGTTGAAACCTAATCTCAATCTCTCCTACAGAGACCTTTGCCTGGAGGCCAGAGACTTCCATTCTTTCATCCATTCACTCATTCACTTGTACTCGTCTTATTCACTCCTGTCGTCTCTGTCCTCCAGGTAAGCCCTTCAATATTATCTGTTTTTGCCTTGCGTCCTACAATCCCGCTTCCTAACACTTCCTCTCCAAATTATAATCTTTGAACACTCTAGGTGTGATCAATTTAACTTGGCCTTTGACCTTGTTTGCGTGCTTGTATAACTCACCGCTCCTTGGTGTTTCATTAGGTTAGATGCACTCCTAGAGATTTTGATTCTTTCATCCATTCACTCATTCAATTGTACTCGTCTTATTTACTCCTGTTGTCTCTGTCCTCCAGGTGTGATCAATTTAACTTGGCCTTTAACCTTGTTTGCGTGCTCGTATAACTCACTTCTCCTTGGTGTTTCATTAGGTGTGATCAATTTAACTTGTCCTTTGACCTTGTTCACGTGCTTGTATAACTCACCGCTCCTCAGTGTTTCATTAGGATAGCGCTTCACTTCTACCATCTCATCCATAAATCACCATGCAGTGGTACTCACCAATTATAAAACAGGAGCTTGAGATCTTCCTTGGTTTTAGAAATCAATATGATAAACTGGTTCTCCCCACCACTAAAATCCATTGGCCAATATGTAAGGCTCTTGATTATCAAGCCCAGGAGATTAGAGGGGAAGTATGAGGCACCATAATTTATTGAAGGACTTCAATTCTGCAATGAGCCTTCCTGAAACTTGAGCAGAATATGGTCTGTTGGATTGTAGACTGGGCTTTTCCAGCCATTAGGATCTAGGTGTCCCAATGGCTAATCACCATTTCAAAAGGTATCCCAAAAAATTTTAAATATTTTTGGTAGGATGTTTGAACCATCATCAATCAAGAAGATTTTCCTGTTTCAAAATCTTATACCAATCCTAGCATACATTGATCAATGGATCAATGCATAGGCAGCACCCTGTTGGGTTTTCCAAAAGTGATGAGTTGGTCCATAGGTTAAGTAGCTGTAAAATATATACAGCTATACAAGTTCCTGGGCCACATCATTTGCTTGTCTCTCAGAATTATGGATGATGATCCAGATTATTTTTTCTTTCTGACCCCAGTTAGGGTTTCCTTCACCTTCTGGATTTTTCTGCCCCTTCATTAGGAAAATGCAGAAATGATCTCTTATCCCCACCCCTTGGTGGTTCAGGTCCAGTCAATCCCCCAAAAATGGCTGGACTAAATTCCTCACACACATCCTGTTGGAATAAATCCTTTCCATATCCACACATGTCTCTGTTCTACTCTCTCCATACCGTGTTCTCACTCTTGTTCTCTCTCTTTGCTCCTTTTCCTTTTCTCTGTTACTCACTGCCAACATGTTTCTCTATTTCCTATCTCCTTTCACACATATACTTTCATCATATCTGTTGTGCTTTCATCTCTCATCTGTCTCTCACTTGCATGCACATGCCACTCTCAAGAATCATGTCACACACTCTGTGAAAATCCTCTGTCCACTACCACCTGAGGACAGAGGTCAAGTCAGATTGAAGGATCTTCTCTCATCCTTCTTCCTGCCTCACCTCTGTGTATCCTCAGGTAAGTCTGTCCTTCATCTATCTGTCTCTTATAATTTTCCTTTTTACTTTTTCTTTTCTTTTGTGACTTTCTCTGAAATCTCATCCTTCTTCCTGCCTCACCTCTGCGTATCCTCAGCTCTGAGTGCAGTCAGTCACACTCCTCCAAAAGTTTATTATCCCAGAGCTACCTTGACAACTACTTAGATAAACTGAAGGATCTGTCACCTGATGTGCTGTAAAAATGAACAAAACTACCAACTCACACCAAGTGCTAAAAACACCTCCCATCAATCCCCTCAGCTCTCCCAGTTCAGACTCAAACTACCTAGACTGGGCAATGATCCTCAGGATAAACTTCCAAGCGTCAGGAATGGGTTATCTCCTAAACAACAAGGATCAAAAGAAAAAAAAACCAAGAAATGGGGATCAAAGACAACCTAGCCGTTTTCTCAGTTATATCCAGATTGATAAACCCCTCAAACTTTCAGTTTATAAGAAAACATGAGGAAAGCACACTTGGTATGTGGAATGCTCTTTGAGACACCCATCAAGACAGCTCTTCAGGAGGCCAAATGAATTGGTTGAAAGAACTTCTACTCACTAAACTGAAAAATAAAGATATGGAATCTCATCTTATGGAAATCATTACGTATGGAGAAAAGCTATCTTCCCTTATTACCACCAAAAAACCTCTCACTGCTGACAACCTTTGATCTACCGCAATTCTGCTCTCACTTCCCAATGACTGGCTCAGATGCATGTCTAGCATGATGAATCAGGAATTGATTCCCTCATCAAGACTCATAGGGGCACTGAAACAAGAAAACCTCTGACAACAAACACGGGATGAAGATGCACTTGCAAACTCAGAAAAATCTCTTCAGACCACTCACTTTAAGTCAAGGACATCAACCAGAAAAGGTGCAGAATTGCAAGCCTCCTCAAGAACCTACTTCTGCACCCTCTGCAAGACCAAGGGACAATCTTTTTCCAGGTTCCCAGATGTCCACAAAGCTATAAACCACATGAAGAGAAACAATACTAAACCAAAGAATAGATTGACTGGCTTGTAAAAATTGGCTAATGCAAATCTGAGCAAAGCTATGTTCTCTGAAAGTAAAAAAAAATCTTACTCTGACGGCTTATTGGACTCTCAAATCATGGTTCATTCTGGTTTGGCCACCTGCCATCTCTTGACTACAGCTATATCCCATACTCTTGATTTTAACCTTGACTTGTGTTGCTCAATATTGATGACCCCATACAAACATCAAGTTCAGAACAGGAAGCAAGAAAGCACCTTGTTCAGGCTTGCGGATGGATTGGTCATCAGCTCTGAGGAGAGAGGATCAATCTCTTTTCCATTCTGCCAAATCAAATCACTGGTAGTTCCAAAACTTCACAAACCGCTTCTGTCAATCTCCAGCATATGCAACTCTGGATTCATTGTTTTATTTACAAAGGAAAAATGTAAAATTGTCAGTAGATCAAAATTAAACCTTAACCAAAAGCCACTTCAAACCAGATACAGAAAAGGAAATCTTTACTACCTACCTCAAAACATAGTAAGCAGAGAAGAGTCAACTTTCTCAGTCACATTGCACACACCTGATAACTCTCTTTTTGGTTACCACTGTAGGTTGTCTCACCTGAATCTGAATACTCTCCAGAAATACCTCAAGCCTCATGGAATATCACCAGAGATCAACAACAAACTTTACATACAGCAATGTCCTATCTGTGTACAATCAAAAATGACAAGGACACCGTTTCACTCTTGACTCAGTCACTGCTCAAATGAACCTGGTCAGATCATCCACTCTGACGTATGTGGTTTGAGACCCTCTTGAGAGAAGGGTAAAAATACTTTGTCAGCTTCATCAACAACCTCTCCAAGGCCATGTTTTTCTATCCCATCTGCCTGAAATCAGACGTTTCCTCTCCACAAAAATTTTTCATATCCTTCTTTGAAAATCAATACAACCACAAGATACTCTCCCTCAAGTCTGAAAACAGGGGAAAATACTTCAACAAACAGATGAAATCCTACCTATTGTCAAAAGGAATCTTGCCCAAACCAGGACCGCCTCAATCTCCTCAGCTGAAGGGGGTTTCCAAACGTTCCAACCACACAATATTGAACCTCATCCAATGCTTGCTCACCTTTTCAAACCTTCCAAAGTCATACTGGGCTGATGCTTTAAAGCACTTTCTAAATGCCTATAACTCCTAACTGTGCATGACTCCCCATGGTTTTGTCTCACCCAACACCATCCTTGAACACAAAGAAACCAGTCCATTGGACCTTCACCTCTTTGGCTGCCTAGTGTGGTACAAGGTACCCAAGCCAAATAGGAACAAGCTGGACATGATAGGTTGTTCATCCATTTTCCTTTCCTACTTATACAATAACTCTGGCTACAGACTCCTGGAACTTGCAACAAAGAAAGTCATCAAATCAAGGGATTGCATCTTTAACAACAAGATTTTCCCATATGGATGCTTGCCTCAGGATGAAGTTCATCCTACTTCTCCAAACAACTCCCACCTGCCTTGGCCCAAGCACACCCAAACCCTCTGCTCTCCTTCTCACCCTGTTTCCTCTACTACACTCTTTTCCTGACCTCCTTCCTTCCCTTCTACAGCAACCTTGCAGTACTCAAGTCAGGTCTTGGTTCCTCCTAACTTGCCTGGCAATCCACTCTCTCCCAGTGTTGCTGATCCTGCCATCCCATCTCTTCCCACATCCTCTTCAACCCCCCCTGCTTTTGGTTGCATCAGGTGCCCCAGTGAAGCTCACTCTGACGACTGAGCCATCCTCCCTCCACTTTCCCTGACGCTGCCAACTGTCTCTCCCTTTTCCCTGATTCCTCCTTCTGTCTCTCCTCTGTCCCTTTCCCCTTCCCCTCCCCCGCCTCCCGGTTGCTCAACCCATCTCTCTTGTCCTCCATTGCGCTTTGGGCACTACTCCAGATCCACCTCCATGGAGGACAACCTCACTGCCCCCAAAACCTGGAAGCAGTTACTTGGGTCTCCTTACCGCCATCAATGGATATTCTCTGCTCAAGAGAAGATCTCCTCTCTTGAAGGCATGCAAATGTGGGTCCTAATACCACCTCCAAAGTATTGCAAGATCATCAAGTCCAAGTGGGTCTTCAAGGTCAAATGCTGCACCAATGGCTTGGTGATAAAGCTGAAGGCTTGTCTTGTTGCCATGGGCTTCTCCCAGGTATGCGGCCTTGAATTCTCTGAAGTTTTTGCCCCCACTCTATGTCTGGAAAATCTACCCCTTCTCCTTAGCCTTCTGGGTCACCACGGCTGGGTTGGGCATCAACTGGATTTCAAGGCCATGTTCCTCAACAGGCATCTTGAAAAGCCTCTTTTCATGAGCCAGCCCCCAGGCTTCAAGGACTTGCTCCATCCCAACTGGGGCTGCAAGGTGTCAAGGGCCATCTACAGACTCAAGAAATCCCCACACCAATTTAATCGCAAACCCAAATCAGCTCTCCTGTCTCTGGGTCTCTCACGCTTGTCATACAATCCCTCTGTTTATTTAAAGCTGTCTGGAGGGTCTCTCATAGGAGCCATAACCGCCCACATGGATGATCTGGCTGTTGTCAGGACAGACTTGTTTGTAAAGTCATTCATTGCATCCATTGGTAAGTGTTTCCAGGTGGGTTTCAATGAGGATCTTGCCCTATTCCTGTCCATCTCCATTGACCAAAACTTTCAGGACCTTACTGTCTCCATTGGTCAACAACACTACATCCTCTCCACCTTGGAGTCCTTCCTACCAGGTGACTCTTCCACTGTCTGCTCCCCAACCAACCCCTGCTTCAAAGATCTTGTCAGGCGTGCCTCTGACAAGCCCAAATACCTCCCTCCATACAACCAAATCATTGGCTCTCTCCTCTGGGTCTCACAATGCACCGCCCCAACGTTGCATTTGCCATAAACAGGCTGTCCCAGTTGCTGCAGGATCATTCCCTTGATCACTGGAATGCTGTGCTTTTGATTCTCCAATACCTTTGGACTACCAGCAAGCTCTGCCTCCATCTTGGGGGACCCAACCTCCGGCTGACAAGCTTCTTGGACTCAGACTGGCCCAGAGACAAGGGGGACTGTTGTTTGGCATCTGGCTAAACCTTCCCCATTGGATGTTGAGCCATCTCATGGAGATCCAAGAAAAAGCCCACAGTCTTGCTCTTGAGCACCAAAGCCAATTACAAGGCCCTATCTGATTGCTGCAAGGAGGGTCTCTGGCTCCGCAACGTATTGTGCAAACTCAGGGTCCGCAATGACTCCCCAGTTCCCTTGCTTGTCAAAAATGAAGGCCCCAAGGCTCTTGCAAAGAACCCCAAACACTGCTCTCAAACAAAGCACATGGATGCCTGGCCTCATTTCAATCAAGAGTGTGTCAAACGCGCAGTTTTCATCACCCAACATATTGGTACCAAAGACATGCTGGCCAACGTGCTTACCAAGCCCTTGTCTTGCATCTTGCTTCAATCTCATCTGCAGCTCTTTGGTCTACTTGGGCGTGGTCAGCAAGGGGGGCTGTTAGAATAAATCCTTTCCATATCCACACATGTCTCTGTTCTACTCTATCCATACTGTGTTCTCACTCTTTTTCTCTCTCTTTGCTCCTTTTCCTTTTCTCTGTTACTCACTGCCAACCCGTTTCTCTATTTCCTATCTCCTTTCACACATATACTTTCATCATATCTGTTGTGCTTTCATCTCTCATCTGTCTCTCACTTGCGTGCACATGCCACTCTCAAGAATCATTTCACACACTCTGTGAAACTCATCTGTCCACTACCACCTGAGGACAGAGGTCAAGTCAGATTGAAGGATCTTCTCTCATCCTTCTTCCTGCCTCACCTCTACGTATCCTCAGGTAAGTCTTTCCTTCATCTATCTTTCTCTTATAATTTTACTTTTTACTTTTTTTTTTTTTCTTTTGTGACTTTCTCTGAAATCTCATCCTTCTTCCTGACTCACTTCTGCTTATACTCAGCTCTGAGTGCAGTCAGTCACACTCCTCCAACACATACTAGGGTGGGATATTTCATTCAGAATTCTAGCTTATCAATTAGGGCTTTTTTATTTTTTATTGAGGATCATTCAGGCCTGGAAAATCCATCAATAATTTCTGAATTTTAGAGTGTGTGGCTCTCCCTTACTTCTTAAAGCAAATTTAGTGGGGTTTGGTGCTGTTGGATTGGGAATCATTCAGGCCCAGAAATTCTAAAAATGATGGCTTAAGAAGAAGGATGAATATGCATGAGTTCATACAATTAAAAAAAAATCTTCCATTTTTTTTTTTGCTGCAATCAATATGAATAAATATATTTAAAATCAAACCATGTGAAAAATCCTTTCAAATTCCCTCAAACAGTGGAATCCTATCAAAACAAGAAACATAAAAGTCAAGATTGTAAATTTTCTTGTATGGAAGCCAATCTTTCTCATTCTCCTCTTTTTCAAACCACTACTTATTTTGTTTCAAATTAAATTTCAGTGTCTATTTTTTTCTTGAACCATAAGCTCCAGTTTCCTTCACTTTACTGACTATAACTCTTTCTGAAACTCATCCCTATTGTTGGAGCTGGGAGGTCCCATTGGCTTAATGTTTCTATTTTTTTAAAAATTAGGTTGGGCTGTTTACCAGAGATCAGAAATTATTTGTAAAGATAGGAAGGAATAATAATAAAAAATATCAAATCAAGTGGAATTCTATTGGACAGGAAATTCAGGTAGTTGGATAGGAGATGGTGAATCAAAAACATATTGTGGAAGTGGTATAAACTGATTTGATTTATCCAATTACCAAACAGCTTTTCTCCAAGGAAACAAGTGATGCATCCAAGGGATTATTTGACTGAATGAAATATGATGATGTTTATTTGATTTGGGAAGAGATAGCTGGATTAACGTCATTGAAATAAGAAGTTGGCCCAAAAATGAGATACAGTTGTTTATTTTTATTGTACTCACTAGTTTTATTAATGGCAGCTATCTTCCTAGGATAGGAGAACTCTTATCTTTGAGAATCAAAATCAGAAATTTGGAGATTTTTGATTTTTTTTCTCAAAGCTCTCATATGTTTGATTTTAGGATAGTCAGATTAATTTCAATTTTTTATTGCCAATTTTATTACCTTATATTTATTATGGTTTTTTATGCCAATTCCAGTGGATACAAAGGAATAGTCTTGTTTTTATTTTCTTAATAGTTCTTGAAACACTCCATAATCTGTGGCAATAAAAAATCAACCGTAATTTTTTTTTTCTTTTCAGGGTGTATCAAAGTTAGCAAAACCCCCCTTTTTGTTTGACCAAACCCGCCATTTTTAATGGCGGGGTTCTGAAATAAACATATCCCCTAACTGCTTTATTTCAAAATGGTGCATTTCAAACATCAAAACCGCCATTTATGCACCATCATCAATCCACCATTCATCCCTTGCAAAACCCCCATCCACACCAACCAGATTTGAGCACTACCGGGAGCTTCCTGGTTCCGCCAATTCAATTTTTGGGATGAAGACTAGCTCCCCACCAACTTTCTCCTCCTCCCCTTCCTCCACCCCCATCTGCTCCCAATTGATTGCTGTGAGTTCCCCCCCTCCTCCTCCTCCTCCTCTTCTGCCGCCCACAATAAATCAATTGCAGTAAGTGCCCCCCTCCTTCTCCTCCTCTGCCGCCACCAGCAATCAATCAGTTGATTGCCGGCGGCCTCCTCCTCCTTGCCCTCCTTTGCGGCCGCGTGCAATCAATTGATTGATGGCAGGCAGCCTCCTCCTCTTCTGCCACCCCCAATTGATTGATTGATGGCGGCCTCATCCTCCTCCTCCTTCTCTGCCACCACCCGCAATTGATTGATTGATTGCAGGCAGCCTCCTCCTCCTCTTCCTCTGCAACCGCCTGTGATTGTGTGCGGTGAGTGCCCCCCCTCCTCCCCCTTTGCCTGAGACTGATTTTTTTAGGAGTTGCTTCTGGTTTTAAGTAAGTCTTTTCTTTTTTATTTTTTGGTTAGATTGTGTGGTATGCTGTGTGGGTCACTCATTCCATTTTTTCTTTTGGCTTTTGGTTTAACACTACTGTTTTCTTTTTTTTTCTGTTCATCCCATCATGGGTCACCAATGATCATTGCATGGCTGACCATGTTTTTTTTTTTTTATGGTTGGGATCATTGATGGGTATATTTTTTTTTATTTTTGTTTTTTGACATTTGTTGATCATCCACCTTGATGATGAGGTCAATAATGACAGTTTTTTTTTTTGGTTTGATTATAGGTTTTCTGTAAATTTTTTCCACTTTTTTTTGACACTATTCAACGCAACCTCACATTTGACCCCTTGTTATTTCCAGACCCTTCCTTTTTCTGCAAGCCCAATTATTCTCTGATGACCCTCAAAATGTTATACAATAATTCAATCCCTTCTTGATCCTCAACCAAATTGAATTATTTTGATGGGAGGGAACCAGATGGGATGAGATTATTTGATAAAAATAAAGAGACTTGGAAAGAATAGGTCTTGAAATCTTCAAAAAGTTATAAAAGAATTGAATCCCTTCTTGATTATCACCCCAATTGAAGTATTCAGATGGGAGGGAACAAGATGTGAGGAGATGATTTGAAAAAAATACAGAGACATGGAAAGAATAGGGCTTGTAAGGATTTTCTAAAGTGGCAATGTTGGCCTTCTTTCCAAATATTTCATCCATTTGAATATAAAAAAGAAAAATCAGGTCCAACTTTTCAACCAACAAGTTGATTTTCTTGGTTTTATCTGATTTTTTGATACCAAAGCCAGTGGAGATTGACATCAAGTGGGACTTTTTGAAATTGGCTTGATTGTTCTTGAATCTCTCCTGCATCTGTTTGGATGAAATATACAGCCTACCTTTTGTTTTATTCTTCAGTTTATTAGCCATCAGGAGATAACCATTAACCTTAGAGGATGGAGGTTGGCCAACTTGTATTTTGTTGTCAGATCCAAAGCAAGCATCATAGTTGGAGGGAATTTTGAGCCAGTTGACCAGGATGATGTGATCAGCTCTCTTGAGCTGACTTGAGCCTTTGGAAGCTGATGGGGGAGGGTTGTTTGATGTGGAGTTCCTTTGGGATGTTTCCTTTGGTAAATTGGATTTTTATGTGGACTTTTGGGGGGAGGTTTTCTTAGGGGCCATTTGAAAAGAGTAAGAGGGATAAAGGGATGAAGCAATGAGAGTTGGGATGTGATGAAAGCAATAAGGTGATGAGAGTGAAGAGCAATGAATTGAAAACAGCAATAAAGCAAAGAGATTCAGGATGTGATGAAAGCAATAAAGTGATGAGAGCAATAAAGCAATGAGGATAGCAATGAAGAGATGAGAGTGATGAAGTGAAAAGAGCAATAAATCAATGAGAGTTAGGATGTGATGAAAGTGATAAATTTATGAGAGCAATGAAGAGATGAGAGCAATGAAGTGACAAGAGTGATAAAGCAATGAGAGTTACAATTTGATGAAAGAAATGAAGCAATGAGGATAGAAATGAAGAGATGAGAGTGATCAATTGACAAGAGAAATAAATCAATCAGAGTTAGGATGCAATGAAAGTGATAGAGTGATGAGAGTGATGAAGAAATGAGGATAGCAATGAAGAGATGAGAGTGATGAATGATGAGAGTGATGAATCAAATTTTTTGAATGAGCTTGGAGGTAGAAATTTTCCAATGAGGTCAGAGGTTGAAACCAGGGCTGATGATTTGGAATGATGGTTTGAGGCAGTGAAAGCCTATAAATACTTTATTTGAAAAAACCCATTTATTGTCAGGTAACTCTGACACGTCTGATGTGAAATAAGTCGTTTTTTTTTTTTTGATTTTTAATGGTGGGTTTGAAATGGCAGATTTGGGTTGAAACCTGCCATTAAAAAATGGTGGATTTGGGTTGAAACCTGCCATTAAAAAATGGTGGATTTGGGTTAAAAACCGCCATTAAAAAATGGTGGGTTTTCCTAAATTTGATAAACCCTATTTAGATAATTTGGCATCAGTATAAAACTGCTAGCCTCAATGGAGGTTTGTAAACACAAGTTTCATTTTTGGTCCCAAGCAAAGCATTCTAGTTAGCAGGATTTTTGAGCCAGTTGAAAATAATGAAATGATCAGCTCCCTTTAGTTGACCTGAAAATGTTTAAGTGTATTGAGAATGAGTACTGGCTAATATTTAATTAATTGGAAAGTTTTTCTTGGCTGGATAGGATTTTTGAGTTTTCCAAGAAGCCACTTTCTTCCAGAGAATATCATAGGTAATGAAATAATGGGGTATGTAGTGTAGTGCAAGATGAAAATTCCCCCAAGGGAAATCAACTTAATGTGGTGAAGATCTATATAAATAATGTTTTTAAGTACATAATTGGGTTTTTGAGGAATTTTAAGTACATATGAATATGGGAAACAATATCCTAATTTGTAATTCTGTAAATACATATTTGTTATTCTTAACCTGTGGAGGCGGTGATTTAACAAGGTGGGGTTGAGGTCAAATAGGTATGGATAAATTTCAACATGGTGGAGTGGTTTGTTTTTAGAGAGGATGAGGAAATCTTGAATGAGGTGATAGTTGGGTGGAAGTGGGAAAAAAAAGGTGGTTGTTTTTTCAAAACATGTGTTTGGGGGTGTGAGTACCTTTATATACTATACTTGAAAAAATTTGGTAATTTTTGGGTAACTCTAACACCCCTCTCATTAAATAAGTGGGATATCTTGGTTTTTTAATGGTTGGTTTGGTTGAAAGCTGCTAATAGAAAATGGCAAAAACTTGGATACCCTACTATTTTCTTTTTTTATTCATTGGAAATTATTATTCTTCCTATTTTTATTTTTATTTTTATAAAAAAAAAACATCTTTTCCAATTATGAATTATCCGCTTGAGCATAAAATCCTTAATTTTTCTCTCCCCTTTCATTTTATCTTTTTCATGGCTATTGAAGCTAGTTCTGAGATTTCAGGCAGCTTAAATTTCTCATATCAATTTGGAAAATTAACTCAAAATTTCTTGGTCAGAGGACTTTTCACCAGTTTGTTTGTTTTTGGCTTCCTAATTTTCCCATCCATGATAATTGGCATACTAAACAAAACTTCCTCTCTAGAATTTTTTTTTCTTTATTCCTGTGATGTTCTTGCCTCATTTTGATATGATATGAGATGCAAAGTTAGTCAAGTTTCATCAGTGAATTCTTGGTCTTCCTTCATTCATGATCTCAGAGGCCATATATAGCTTTTATATCTTCAAAGTATTTCAAACCAATCTGATATTCTTACTAAAAATGTCAGGCAAAATATCAAGTCTTATTCTTATTATTACTTTTTTTTTTAGTCTTGTAAGATCAACCTGAAGCATTGGTAAAAGCCTTTCCAAATTCAAAGTCATGTTGAATCTGATTTATGAAGAAAATATCCTCAAATAAGCACACTGGCTTTCAGCAACCCAATCTTCAGGCCCTTTTTTCATTAAGAAGTGGGAGGGGAAAGAAAAAAAAATTGGGTTAAGATTTATCAAATCTGAGGAGACTTGGTGCATGATTAGGATCAAGGAAAGCTACATTGCATCCCCCCCCCCCCCCTCAATGAAGTATCCCAATAAATTCACAAAACAAAAAAAATGCTAGCTCACAATAGATAATGTCTCTGGAACCACCAAGCCCACTGATGGTATGAGGATGCTAAGAGTAGTGGATCATTGATTCTTGTGAAGTATCTGGAACCATGAAGTTTTTGGTATCACATCAATCTGACCATCAGTCCTTGGATAGTGAGAGGCTGGCCACTAACTTCTGGACTAGTGCGCTGATCAGATGGATGATACACTCCCAAACAGGTACAACACCAGGTCTTTTGGTTTATGTTTGGAATCCCATGGTAGCTATGAGACTCTTCTGATCTCCTTTGACTTTTATGAATGTCAGATCTTCTTGAAATCAACATCACTGTGATACACAGCCCCCAGTGTGGCACTGTGCAGTCATCCAGGGCCTAAAAATCATGCTGCCCCCCCCCCCCCCCCCCACTCACAGACACCTTCTAGAAAAAGAAAAAGAAGAAAAGAACAAGAACAAGAAAGGTCACAAAAAAAACTTTGCCTCATCTGTTCAATTGGCTCCTAGGTTTGTAGATGAATCCATGCCAAAAATCTGGATCAATGCCCTCACAATTTGCTGAACCGCTCAGGATGAGGGCTTCAGACTCCCAAGGCTTCTCACCAAAAGTACATTAGACCACTTCATGCATGTATAAATATATATTTAATCCCGCTAACCTTGCTGTACTTTCAGCAACACTGTCAAGTGACGCATTCAAAGTGTCCGCACACCGGCGGTGTCAGTGAATATCACATTGCACTCTAACAGACTGACCCTTCCATGGGGTTTTTTAGTTAATTGAGGAATTGTGTTCTTGCATTAATTGGTATCAGTGGACAAGATTTTGAGGTGAGAGCTTAGAAATCCGAGTGGTTGTTTTTCCTGCTTCTTTTTCTTCGTGATGAGAAAAGAAGATGCCGCAAAAAAAGGAAGGGAAACAAGTAGAGACCACAAGTAGAGAGACCGGCCGAGTCGCGCACATGGAAGAAGGGGCGACAATAGTACGTGAGAAGATGAAAATAGAGGGGACAGATGGCATGAAGGAGTTAGACCGAAGATATCGAATGAAAATGATGCGGGGAAAAAAGGCAAGTTTAAAAAAAATCATTCAAAACCTGTAACATTCTATTAACGCGACATATGAACTTGACATGCAGAAGGAGATATTGAAAGCTGCAGCATGAATTGGAGAGAGTGGTCATAAGAACTATCGAAAGGAAAGGGGCCAAGCGATGAAATCAGTTTGACTGAGCTGGCCAAAGATGGTGTGCGCATGGACAAGATTTATGAGAAGAAGAAAAAGGAAGCTGAATGCGGCCAAACCTTTCCGCCCATCGAATGAGAAGCAATATTATTCTGACTTCCGCTTCCGCCTTTCATTCGACTCTGAGCTCCATAGACAAAACTGTCTAGTAGTCCAGCCACCGTCAATACTCCACCAACGATTGCACAGGTCGAAGTCGCAAAATGCGCAAATGATTGTCGATACTCTTGATGAACAACTTTCATGGGCGATATCTCATCTGGAATTGGCATTGATTAGAAAGCCACTGATCAGAAATGAAACGCATAACGAAACTGCTTGCAGTGTTTGAAGCTGATTTCAACTCAACAATTAAAAAAGACCCCAGGTACACCGCTGTGACCATGAGTGGTCAGATGTCCGAGTTCATCCGAATCACCCTTGTCACGACCATCCAGATCCCTCTCGTACTGCGTAACACTGTACTGATACGTCTTGACGACTTGACTATCCAGGAGTTGGAATTGAGTTCCGACGACTTTTAAGAAGTATTGAAACATGTAGTTACCTATACCGCCAACAATAATATCGCATCCTTAGCTGCTATCGATGGAATCAAAAAAAGGACTACTGAGGTTTCTGAAACTCAACTTGCTTCAGTGTGAGCTTTGACACCATCCAAAGGATTGACGATTCCCAAATTGTGCTTCAGACGTGCTGTATGAGGCGTTTCAACTGGTTGATCGGCGTCCATAAATGCAAAATTGTGCACAATATGTCCAAAATCGTGTAGGTTGCTATCTTGTAGATAAGGCACCAGATCATGGACGTGAACTTGATGCGTCTGAAACGATCGACCGGGTGAAAGATGAAAATTTCCGATCCTGGTCCAAAAGTCGTCATTGAGCTGAATTGGGTAACAATTTTTTCCAAGCGCGCAACTGTACAAATTGATAGGATCGGTTGATTCTGCGCTCACACTTTGTTTACTTTAACTATACCATTAACATTGCAGCCCTCCTTGGATTGCTCTTTTATCCTCTCTGACCAATGCTCTTGGACGCACTAAATCAAGAAATGGGAAAAATTTGGTACAATTAAGCCACCGGCGTTGAAGACGGATAAGAGTGATGAATTGAATGAGAGGCAGATTAAAATTTGTATCCAACAAACCTGTTCGATACCATCAGGATTGTTAAAACTCCAGCCCCTCCGTACATAACTCTCGCGGACTTCTTCGCAAGTATTGCAGCATCCGGAAGTCCCTGGTTCTCCGCCATAACATGAACCACAGTCTGGTGGGTGACGTCGCAATCAAAGTAGCAGAGATGAGATTTTTGTTAAACCTCAAAGTAGTCAATCTCAATAAGTGCAGTAACGATCAATCTATCAATCATCGACGCACAATCCTTCGATCGACTGGCAATGATTGATTCGAGTTCACCCTGCAATTCTGGAATAGATCATTCGGAAGTCAGTAATTTGAAACTTCGATAGTGGTTTGGATCCTGTAGAAAAAGACGGGCGGGATGAAGAACTGGATGGCATTTTCAAGGACTCGGGGTGTACTTTTTGTGACGCTATCGGGGATCGGGGAGCCGTTCAAGTCAAGCCGAGTTTTGGCCAGATCATGGGCGATGTCTACGAAAGAAGAAAGTGGGTCAAGTTGATCGTGTGAGTTCGAGAGTGGTTAAATCGAAAAAAGAAAGAAATTGTAAGTCCGTACCATTCTGATGTTCACCGCTGATATCCATGACATCCACACTCAAGACTGAATAAGACCCAAGATGAATCAATGAGTTAGGATACGGAGTGGCGGATCTGTTCAGAGTGAAGCTGCGAATATCATGAATCTTACGATAACAGGGTACCCGAGGAAAGGTTATGTTCATATGAACCAACAGTTTTTCGCCCCGACTTTTATCTACCAATATTGAAGGTTGAACATGGATTTGACGGTAGTCTCGATATTCAACTAGGATCAAGGTGATTATTAATGCTGCTGATGCCATCGTCACTGTGGATCCGGTTTTTTTTTTTTTTTTTTTTTTTTTTGTTGCCGTTGTCGGCAGGTTGGTTGAAGGTCGATATTGAAAGGTGTAGGTGGAAGCATAGGGGGAGGTCGTCGAAGAAGGTCACTAAAATTTCGCGGATGCGGGCTGCCTGTAAGGTTGGACGCCATGGTGGAGCACGACTCACATAATCCGCCGAACCCAGTTTTGACTTTGACATCGTCCATGGTCTACGGACAACCGATCATATATAAATAAGAAGAAAGGCAACGACACAGAAAGAGTGAGGACTGACGGGCGCATGATCAGGGAGGAGGGGAAGATGAAATTGACCTTTGAAAAGCCATCGAGACCTTTGAAATAACTGCCGAGTTGCCCATGCCGGCCCATCTTCGTCCAAGTTGCAAGATGGGTGTGAGCAGCCTGATCGGGAGATTTCGTCGAGATCGGGGGCTAGGGAGTTGAGGGATGAAAGTAGAGATCAGCTCCAGAATGGAATGTGATTTGAGGATGGTTAATGGTTTATACTCGTCGATACTCACCACTGCTCGATCGATGGGATCCAAGTAAATAAATTCGTACTGCGTTTGGTCGAATATCGTCGTTGGTCGAAGCAGCAGGTATGACCAGCCGGGCGCAGCTCGGTCGAGGTCGGGAGTACTGCAGGGCCCCCCGCACCGATGCCCAGTGGTCCCGACGACGACACGATGTTGGCCCAGCCAGGTCTCAACGGGGTCGATCCCCACGGGGGGCCGCCAGTCAATCAGCGGCAAGACTGCCTTTCGGATAAGAATAAAGAAATGTTGTAAAGCGGGGCCCGACCTTCCTCTGGGGCGCGCCTCGTTCAATCCAGATAATACTATTCTCCAGAAGGATTGAATCCAACGGTGTCTGGCACTGGGGCGGGGTCGTCGGCTTAGACCTGCGACACGTCTGAGCTTCGAGCTCCTAGCCGGGAACTACCACTCCAACATCGCAACAACCAAGTCAGGCGGTCACAGGAACCCCGAACCACTAATTCTTCATCGGCGGAATCTGAATCCTTCGCAGAGACCCACGCCACCCCCGACTTGAGTCGAACTTGGCTTGCTCCATCACTGCCACTCGAGCCCCGACTCCTCAAGTAGTCGATTCCCAGGGAAAATTCCAAAAACGTTGGTCTTAAAACATCCGATCAATTTCTTGGTAGCGCTGATCTCCAATGGTCCATAAGCTCGTGAGGCTACAGAATTAAAAAAAAAAAAAAAAAACTAAGGAAATGATGGGTATGGCATTGGTTTCATTTCAAGCTCCGTGTAAGACAGTCACTCCGGCGTGGGTAAACAAATGGACTTATTTTCCATGAATATGTGTGTATAGTGACAAACAATTTAAATCGGGAAAATGATAAGTTTTAATTCGGTAAGACATAGTAACAAGTTTTGTTGAATTGCGTCAAGGTTTCTTGAAAAAAATAGGGGGGGGGGGAACAAAGACTTGATTTAAGCTATCGTTCTATGTAAATACAATTATAAGGAGCAGGTTAACTATGGGGACTACGAAATCAAACTTCAGGAGGCCAAGAGAGAGAGAGAGAGAGAGAGAGAGAAATACCTGACCGAGAACCTTGAGGGTGTGAGAATTAGTGCTAAATAGCAATGGTCATCCAAATTGAAAACTTGAACTGGTTTCCAAAAGGACTTTGCTTAATAAAACATAATTTTTGAATCTGCAAGAGAAAAATGACCAAGTCAATAGCAATGAAATAGGCATGAGGTCAACATGCATTTGAATCTAATCAAAAAGTTGACCAAGAAATAGATTGAAATCTAAAGGGTTGTTTTAGATTTAATTAGAGTAGGATACGGTTTTCATAAACCTAGTCAAAATGAAATCAATGGTAACCTATGTTGCTTTAGAATCTCCTGATCAACAGAAGCTCTTTAAAAATGAAAAAGTATCACAACACCAATAGTCAAACTATACTTGAGAATTTTAGTTTTTGATTCCAATCAACTGCAGATTTTGAAAATAAACAAAACATCATAACATCACTAGTCAAATTATATTTAACAGTTGGGGTTGGCAGATATCAAAAAGGTTGAATTTAAAATTGAAGGACTGAAATTTTGAAAGAAAAGAAAAATCAAAAAAATTTCTGAGGAGCCCAAATGTCACCCACCCACCCCACATACTGATAGGGGCATGGATTTAGGCACATGTGGCAAAAATGGGAGAAAGAACCATGCTACAAGAAATCTTGCATTTATGAAGGCTATCCATCAAATTTCAAAGTTTATGTTTGAAGTCAAGTGCAAGGTTCAAGGGATTTTTTTTTTGATAAGGAAACTAAGGCAAAATATTGATGTACAGACTTAGTCTCAGTAAGATGCAAAAATATTAAGGAATTAATTAACTCAGGAAAAAATCTGCAGGTACACAAGGTTTCCTTGTAAGGTAATCTACATTGTAGTGAGGATGAATAGTTACAACTGATAGAAGTCCTCCTTACCTAGTAATAACAAGTATGAAATGATGGTATGGAAATCCACAGCTACATGAAGTTAAATCATTGATTTACAGGATAGAATAGAAAATCATGCAATTAAATAAATGACACTGAAAGGAAATAAGGAAAAATGATACAACAGTGCAATAAAACTCTGAGTTTAGTTGGTTAAGTTTGAGTGGCAAATGCAGACATGAATCCTGAGAATAATAGGGCTTGGTTATTTAGGCAAGTACTTAAATGGTTAGTGGCTATACAAGGTGTTAAATTATTGTTCAAAAGTGAATTGAAATGGAATAAGGTGGTGGATAGTGTAAAATGTTAAGAGAGTCTGGAAACCTGAACCAGGCTTTTATTTCAATAACAACAGAATGGATGAGTAAGAATAAAATTGGTTTGGACAGGAAAAGTTAATGATGAAAGAATGTAAACAGAAACCAATGACCAACAACAATGCTTTATTCTACAAACCGGATTGTGGCCTCTATAGAGACTTAGTAGAATACCTGCAATTGAACACTTAGCTGGAAATCACTTCTGGTAGATTGATTGAGTCTTGAGTTTGCTGTGCTGGTTGTTTGGATGGTGTTTGGAGCTGAGTTGGAAGAGGACATGAGGCTTTCCCCGCTTAGGGGGAAGGCTCTTGTTGAGCGTGCGGGAGTGAGCATGACATGGGAGTGACATAGGAAATTTTCAGCATCTGCTCCTGAGAGTTTGAGCAGTGTGCGCGTCAGTTAAGACTTATAATCTCAAAACACCTGATCAACTCAGAGTCAGACACCAATAAAGTTGACCAACCTGGCTACAGAGGAAGTGGAAGCCGCTTTGGTGAGGGCATCTGCCAGCATGTCTTGCAAGGAGACTAGTTTGAGTTGAATAGTTTGACTGTCAAAGTTTTTTTGGAGGCTTTTAAGCTTTATGTCAATGTGTTTTGCGTGTGACTTTGACCTAAATTTCTTGATTTTGTCATCTAAGCCTTTGTTGTCAATTAGATGCATGGGTGGGTCAAATTTGATTCTCCAAATTTCATTCACTAAACAGCTTATACATTGTCCTTCAAGGTGACTAGTAAATAGAGAGTTGCACTTGGATTCTGTGGAAGATTGGGAAATTGACCATTGACGCTGGCTTGTCCAGTAGATTGGGCTTCCTTTGAAAAAGATAATGATGCCTTTTTGCAATAGTCTGGTGCAAGGGTTGTCCCCCCAGGTGGCGTTGCTGTAAGCTACAAGGTGATTTGCTGCCAACTTAGAGCTGATTTCCACTTTGAAGTCAATGGTCTTCAGGAGGTATCTCCAGACATGAGTCACTTCCTTCCAGTGGCTGATTCCAGGTCTCTTGTTATATCTGGCTAGACTTGACACTGCATAGCAGATTTTGGGTCCGGCTAGAGTCGCTATAAAGTTGAGTCAACCAATTGAAGAGTGATAGCTGACTTTGAGGGATTTGAATTGGTTGACCTCCTCATCAGTGGCTGGTGCCAAGTGGATGCTGCTGGTGTAAGGGTTCTTGACAGGTTTTGCATCACTGAGATTGAGAGCCTCTAATCCTTTCTTTATGTGAAGAGGAAGCAAGAGATGGATGTAGTCCACACCTTTTTCTACCTTCATGCCAAGCAAAGTTTTGATCTTGTGGACAGATGAGTCCTTGAACTTTTCAAGGAATACAGTCTTGAAAGAGGTAACATCCCCAACCAAAACTAGATCATCTATGTGAAAGAAGAGTGATGTAACTCCATCTTTGTGAAGATAAAGGCAGGGATCAAAATTGCTCTTGCAATATCCTTTGCTTTTGATACAACTGACAAGTGTTCTGTACCAATTGAGTGGTGCTTTTTTGAGTCCGTACAGAGACTTCTTCTGTTTCATATATTTAAACTTTTGTTTTGATCCAATGGGAGTTTTGATTTAAACATTTTCATTCAGCGGAGCGTGGAGAAAGGTGCCTTTCACATTGAATTGAAGAATAGGTAAGTTTTGGTCAACGCAGTAAGTGAGAAGGGCGCAGAGAGATGCAATTTTGCCTGTTGAAGCAAAGGTGTCAAAATAATTGATTCCATACTGCTGGTTGAGTCCCTGTACGCATACTCTTGCTTTGAGGGTTTTCTTGCCGGTGTGTAGGTCCTCTTTGCATTGGAAATTCCAAGTGGTTTCTAAGGGATTTATGACTTCTGAGTCATTGGCATCCTCCCAGACGCCTAGGTCCTCCGCATTGTTCAGATCCTTATTTACTTTTCCTATCCATGGGGGAAATTTCAAGGCCTCATGTATGTTCTTTGGTATGTTGTAGTGATAGAATCCATATTGGTTGGGAGGTTTGATCTGGCTATGGTTGCAAAGGTGGGGTCTCAGGCTGGTGTTTATTTCTTGACAGGCTTCAGGGTTGTTGATGTCATTTAAGATGCTGGGAATATTGATGCTTGGTTTGTTTTCTTTGGCAACTGGGCTGGCCATTTTTGTGGAAAAATTTACAATTGACGCTTTATCTTCAGCGGGAGGTGAGTCTGTGTTTGGAGGATCAGTTGAGAGGATGTTGGGGGTAATGGATTTCATGTCATCAGAGATCTCAGTTATGGTGTTGGTAGGCTGATTTTTGAGGAATGAGATGTGTTTAGTTTCAATCGTCTTACCCAATTTAGACAAAATTTTGTATGACAGTAGTCTAGGATTGAATCCTATTAGAGGGCCTGTTTTGCCTTTCTTGCTGAGTTTGGAGGAAATTTTGGTCTGATTTAGGAGATACACAACAGGGCTGCCTAGTGGTTTTAGGTAGTTAGTAGGGAACAATGTCTTGTGCAGAAGCTTGTAGGGAGACTTTTTTCCCTTTTTGCCAGGAATCTGATTGAGAGCCAGACAGCAGCCTTGAATGAAAATATTCCACTGGTTCTTTGGAATTGAGGTGCTACTGAAGATGGTTTGCATTGATTCTATGATGGTTTGATTGGCTTGTTCAGCCTTTCCATTATGTTGAGGGTGATATGTCTCACTGACTATGTGCTTGATTGATTTGGATTTGAAGAAATTGGAGAGTTTTTTTGTTGAAAAATTTGCCTCCTCCATCACTGACCACTTTGATTGGGTATTGATGCTGATTCTTTGCCTCTTTTTCAATAGAAAAAACAATTTCTTTGGTGGCAAGATCCTTGCTGGTTATATGGAAAAAAGCTATATAACCAGACTTGTTGTCCACCATTGTGAGTGAGTAGCAATTTCCTTTCTTGCTGATGGGGTCAAGGGGACCAATTAGGTCTAAGTGAAGCCTATCAAAAAATTGTTGAGCAGGGTTCTACCCTTCTTTGAAGCTGGAGCGGCTAATTTTGCTGACTTTGCATGCGGAG